>JAOBYE010472863.1:0-13496 GCA_025403585.1 Parazoanthus swiftii | reverse complement strand
CCCCCCCCCCCCCCCCCCCCCCCCCCCCCCCCCCCCCCCCCCCCCCCCCCCCCCCCCCCCCCCCCCCCCCCGCCCACAGATGGATGACTGCTTAGTTGTTTCCTTCGCATTAAGTAGCCAAAATCATTAGTGCTACGTTTTAGTTGACTACAGAGCATTGAAGAATATACGATGTATTGGAGATAATCTTAACACCTAGGCTTTTCAGCTTGAAAACGAAGACGTAGTTATCATGCGCGCGCGCTCGCACTATCACGACTTGCCAAAATCTCTCGGCTTACACCAAGCTTTCATATTTGTTGACTGTAAATCTGCTATGTCGTGAACCTTAAAATTAATCACTTGTTGGCAAGTGAAATAAAAGAATAATCCCCGTGTGTTGTGGCGAGGGCCGCATGGGAGGCCTTACGGGTGTCAATGTGTTACCCTCGAAAAATGTAGCTTCTTTATTTTACTTTACTTTACTTCTCTCCAGTTGTTCGTAATTTAGTCAAAGTCTAACAGCCGACTTGTTATGAGCCTTTCAGAAAAATTTGCAGGTGTTTTTTACGGAAGGATTTAGTCTTAATCCTTCAAGGTGGAACAAACAACTTTGTGTGTTTAGTTATGACTGGCCACCAAGTTTTTTTACTAAAAGCATATGGATTATCATCGTTTGCAGCAGCACCCTGGCAATTACCGTTTGAAACAATGCCGGACAAAGTTTTATGTTATTGAAAACGACCTGAAACATGCAGGATATGGAAATGATTGTAATATTGAGAGTATTGTTCTTTCAGGTAAAAGGAATTGACCAAGTAGCTTTTTGTGCATGAAACGTTGATACTAATATCAAGATACTACGTTGTAGGTTGTTGTTGTTGTTGTTATTGCGAATTCCGACTCATCCCCCAGCGACAGTACAGGTAAATACCAATTGCTGAGTAATGTATCTTATATGTACGCCAAGCTGTATACTATAGTACAGACAAATAATCTTTATTTTATTACTCAATCAATCAATCAATCAATCAATCAACCCATACTCATAACAGTACAATTGTTGCAAGCTGTGCAATCAAAAAACTCCTTACAACATTTACACTTGGATCTTATTGTAAAATCGCAATTACGTAGTGGCTTTTCTCCTCTAAGATAAGCTATTGGTTACATGAAATAATTGTTAAATATGAGCAAATCGATAAGCAAACAATCGGGGATCCATATACTAAAAACTGTTTGCAACATATACTTGTAACGCATGCAGTTTACATGTGAGTTGGTCTTCGGTTCGTACCAAAACACGCCATAAACACCAGAAGGTAAGAACTGAAAGTTGCATACGTTGCGGAACTATTTGGAAGCAACATTTGAAAACAATATTTATAGAGGAGCATCCGGTTTAGCATGGCTAGAGAAATGGTGTCCCGATATTCCCGGTTTGCACGTGACGTCATAGCCGCCATGTTGATGTACAACAACAATAAAGTTGCAACTACTTTCCTTTGTTATGTCCACCAACATGGCCGCCACGCCCTTTGTCTTTTGAGTCTCTTGGGATTGAGTGCAAACCAGCAATAGCACAATTCTTTTACCGGAAGAGGTGACAGTCCACAACACCGAATGTACGATAAGATCCCTTTTAAATATTTCACTGGACTAGCCCGTTTTATGTTTCAAACCAAAAGAATCATCGCTTTGTGTTTTGAACATACTGATGACTCGTTTGGTTTCAAACATTTGGACTACAGAGACAGTTCTTGAGGGGAGGGGGGGGCAATGAGGTTCACACCTCTTTCCTTTTGCACGCTAATCTTTTTACTCACTTACAATAAGTTTGTCTTTAGAGGTATGGTTTTCAACTTCATCAAAACATTGGAGAAAGGATTGGAGTAGTATTCCAATTCTATCCCCAAGGGCCTAACATGAAATAAATACCAAGCTATGGCTAAAACTGTTTGGCACAACATTTCAAGAAAACCCAATAAACTGGAATACGCATTTATAAACCACTAGACTGGCTATTTCGAGTCTGTTTGAATTCATCCTAGCTCTTCTAATCTTCCTTTCAAGTTTGATTAAACCAAGACTGAAAATTCTAGTTTCAATTTTATTTACCAAGTTTGATAGGAATCTGTGGGAAAAAGTTACCTGCCCATAAAACTGACAAAACGACTTTTTACTAGCAAAGCGAGACGTTGACAGGAACCTTCGAAAACATGGCGTAACTGCATTCTTCCGAGGATTAGAACCAAATGCTTCTGTTACTAATATTGTATTGTCATTGTTGAGGTTATTATTTTTATTATCATTGTCTTTTAAATCACAGCACAGTGTGCTGGAAGTTCTTTGAAAGTGGCATCGAGCTACTTCCCACGGCCTTGGGTGCCCTTCAACTTTTCGTCATGCATAGCTTTATGTGTCCGTTATTATTGTTATTATTACTATTATTGTTGTTGTTGTTGTTGTTATTATTATTATTATTATTATTATTATTATTATTATTATTATTATTATTATGTTATTATCATGGTCGGGATATGTCCTTGGTACTACAATTCAAGTGCATCGTACACACGATAGATCACGAAATACACAGGATACCCACGGAGTATCATCAGGTATCCTAATTCCGTGATATGCATAGTACCCCTGGATTATTTTCGCGTATCCCAACACGTCGAATACTCCTCGCGTATCATTGCATGGTTATGCATATTATTGGTAAAACTAATCCTACTAAACAAACGTCTGGTGTTTTCTCCCAATTTTGTTTCTTTACTCCTACAAAGGAAGACAACACAACGTAAGACATAAAATAAAATAGTAAACTAAAGGAAGCTATTTTACACTTTAAATGAAGCAAACTGTTAGCAACTTGGTTCTCCTATATTTAGTTCCCCCGGGAATGTGCAAGACCAACCTCAAGCCCGTTGCAGTATTCCCGCTGACCAGAAAGTATCAGGGTGTCAACCAAGGCAGTGGCGGAGGTACGGCCAACCTGATTGGTACACGGTGGATCCCTGGAGTGAAGGGTGACCTGGATGGCGGGGTAATGCTGGCAGGCACGGCTGATTCCTTTGTGGAGATCCCGGTTGGAACACTAAATACACCAAAATCGATTACAGTCCTAGCTCATGTGAAGGTACTGGCCAACAAGTTTGGTCCCATACTGAACTACGAACGCGCAGAGGGAGAAAGTATGCAGCTATGGCAGTCAGGAGGGGGTAGCCAATTAATGGCCCGTGTGACCAATCCGTCATCCACAGGGTATACGCCTCCGATGATAGCCCCTGTCTTAAACATCGGCGAATGGAACTATGTTGGATTGACTTATTCTTATGAAAGTGGAGCACTAAAGCTTTGGCACAAGGGAAAGGAAGTGAGTGTGTCTTGCATTTACCTAAAAGAAATGTTTGCAAAATTTTTAATGGTATTTTCTCGTATTATCTTATGGCCCGTATGTCCTCTCTGGAGTGTTCCATGCTGATACAAAAAGCTTTAAAAATCACGAGACGTTTGGCCATACTTCTTTGTTTTTAGCGGGCCGTACAAATCTATATCTTTCCCGTTTGAGCCCTTTCATTCCGAATCAGGAACAAGCAATTTTTTTTTCAACAAAACACGCCATAAACACTTTATGAAAAAAACTGTTCTGGCCGAATGGGAAAGTATTTGGCCTTTATTCATGATCTTTGACGACATGACCTCTAATCAAATATTTTCCAGTCCGGGACACCCACTCAGTCAATATATGAATAGGTATGGTGTTGTCGATAGGGGATGAAAATTTTCTAATTAAGAAATATAAACTTTGTTTAAAAAAAAGTAAAACACACAACCTTTGCGTTCATAAATTTATGCAAAATTGTGTTGTAAAAGTGTCCATAACTGATATTGAAACCCTAAACCTAAACCTAAGCCTAACCTTAAACCTAAACGGCTCAGCCTAAACCTGACCCTAAACCTAAGCTTAACCCTAAACCTAAACCTAAGCCTAAACCTGACCCTAAACCTAGGCCTAAACCTAAACCTAAACCTTAACCTTAATCTAAGCCCACACATACCTTAACTTAAACCTAAACCTAATTCTAAACCCTTACCTAAATCTAAACCTAAGCCTAAGTCTAGACCTAAGCCTAACCCTGCGTCTAAACCTAAACCTAAACCTAAACTTAAACCCCAAGCTTAAGCCTAAGCCTAAACTTAAACCTAAAGCAAAGACTAACCTTAACTCCTACATCTCTTTGCCATCAAGTCATGAATCACTTTACTCACAGTTTGTCAATTTCCCACCCTTGTAGGTTAATTCGGAGAACATTGGAAGGTTAAGGGCGGCTACAAGGATCAGGTGTATCATTGGCAAAAGCGCAAGAACGGAGTTAAAGGTTTATTTTAGCGGTGGTGTCGCTTGCTTGCAAGTTTATTCCACCGCTTTGTCTGCCGAAGATATTAATAAGGCAAAAGAGTCTTGCGAAGAAGGTACATATTCAGAAATATTATTTAAGGTATAATTTACTCCCTCTTTGTTTTTCTTACAGTCATGTTAGGTTTTAACATTTTTGAAACACTGAAACGTTATAATTTAGAATTGGAAGTTGTCGGAAAGAGAATATAAGACAAAGCTCCCATTATTTTTAACACTATTCACCTTAAAAGGTAATAGACTCGTTTTTTGAAGTTCTAACGATACTTGTTTTTTAAAAACTTCACCAAATTTGTTAAACGTAGAAAACGTTGTTTTAAAATTTAAGGTAGCACCAAACGTCTATGCCGAAATTACTGTAGCAAACTATTAAAAACTTAATAGGTTGTCTTCACAATCGGGCTATGGTCACCAAAAACAAAACAAAAAACATTTCCTTGTTCCTCATCAATGGTTTGCCTAACTTGTGGCAATCGTTGCGAATTATAAATTTGAGTAAATAAAACATCTCGATAACACATTTGTAGTAAGAGGACAGATAGAGAGCTACAGCTTGAACTCAGCTGGAGTTACGTGTAACAAGTGGCTGATTTTCAGCCATTTACTAATTATTTCCAGCTTCTTTCTCCAGTTCCACCACTAACAAGTTTGTCGATCAAGATAACACACAATCGCAGGCGTGTGGAAACACACGACAGTATAACATTTGCAGCTTTAACGGAGCCTAAAACCATAAAAGCTGAATTTTATATCTTCGACTTTGGAGACTCAAAACCGATCCAAACCACAATTTCTTCACTTCAACATGTTTACACAAATTCCAGTTCTTTTGTTGTTAAGATTCAAGGAAAGGTTTGGTGTCAAGATAAATTTGTGACTGGAGTCAAAAGAGTGACAGTATATAAGCCTGTTGTAAAAATACACTGGATTTCCCTAGTTACATCTCCAGTGGTCTTTCCTAATACGGCGAATCTTAGTGTTGTCATTAGCAATGGAACAGAATTTCGTTGTTCGTGGAGTTTTGGAGACGACCAATACAATTCCACAGATTCTGCTACCCAAGGTCTGCTCCACAACCTTCAACATTTCTACAGGGATCCTGGAGTTTACGACTTATCTGTCACTTGTAAAAACTGGCTATCAAATGTGTCAGCTGGTGCTCAAGTTTTTGTAGAAATTCCAATAAAGAAACTTAATGTCATGAAACTACCTCCCCAAACGTACATGCAAATGTTTCAGATCGAATGGAGTATCAAATCAGGAAGTAATGTTAAGTTTCTCGCAACATTTGATGGGAACCAACTAAAAACCAATAAATCTGATGATGAACAAAGAGGGACAGCATTTGTAACAAGGAAAGATCACGTGGGATTGGGAACATATGTCATCACTGTTTCGGCCCAAAATCACGTGTCTTGGCCTTTAAAACATAAGGTAAATGTCCACATTGAAGCAGAGGTCGCACCATTCACTATTCTTGTTGCCAATAGCGACGACTCCAGCATCGAAACTGGCGATCGTGTGTTTGTTACTATGTCACCTGTTGATACATCAAACAAGGCAGAACCAACTTACCTCATTGATTTTGGAGACAACAGTACCCAACTGATTACAAAAGCTGTTTTAGTTAACCATACATACGTTGAAGTTGGTACATATGTGATCAAGGTTGTAGGATTTAACAATGTATCCAGTTTTACTACATTTGTTGATATTCAGATACACAAACCTGTGCTTTCTCTCAAAAACATTTTAGTTTCCACGTTTCCTACAGAACCTTTATCAGTTGCAAAGATTCAAGTTAACCTAAGCATTGGCTCAGACTTCTTCTGCAGAACTAATCTTGGCGACGGTCAATCGTCTGTGGTTGACATGCGACAGTCCCTTTCCTTTCATGGATCTACAAACAATAGTGTTAAAAACTTTACAGACATAAACTTTTATGTGTTCCATCGCTACAAAGATGTCGGAATTTACGTTATAAACATTGTTTGCAAAAATCATAAGAGTTTTGTGCAGGCTGTAGAAAAAGTTGTAATTCAGGAGAGAATTGAAAGCTTCTCGTTGATTCCGACCCCACCTAAAATTTTTGGTGCACCATTTAAAATCATGTGGAACATTTCACGTGGTACCAACGTAAGTTACAAGGCTGAATTTGATTCATTGAAGGAACTACAAGTCTACTCGAAGAAAAATTCTGCTTTTGTTGTCATTAAACCAACGTATTATTCAAGAGAGGGAATCTTCCGGTTTTCCCTTACGGCGTCAAACCTGGTTACGCCTCCCGTTGAACGTTATCACGACGTTGTTGTCCAAAAATCTATCTACGGATTGACGCTTAAAAGATCTTTGTCAAACAATTTTACAATCAATGAAACGTTCTACATTTTGGCCACATTGAAGCAAGGAACCAATGCCACCTTTACTTTCGACTTTGATGATGGCTACTCCCTGACGACAAAGAAGTCGAATATTTCTCACTTCTACAAATTCTTTTCCAAGTTTAAGGTTAAGGTCATTGCATTTAATCTTGTAAGTGTTGTCACTGCAGTAATAAAAATCAACGTGTTGAAACCACTTTTACCACTAACAGATGGGAGAATTACAACCTTGCCCACAAAGCTTTCGGAAGAAACGACGTTTACACTCTATATTGCAAACGATACAGAGGTGAAATGCCATTGTAAATGGGGCGACGGAAATTCAACGACAATAGACTTCAGTGAATCAAGATTTAACATCTTTCAACAGAAACAAAGTACAATTGGTGGCAGGAAGTTTTACTTTACATATCTTTACAGGCAAATCGGGGTTTTTAATATGTGTGTTCATTGTTTTAATAGTTTGAGCCAACTTGTAACTTGCACAACAAGTATTGTCCAAGAAGAAGTAACCGGGTTTCTACTTCACAATGTTAAACCTCAAGTTTCAGGATCACATTTTCAAGTATATTGGTCAATATTAACTGGCACAAATGTGACATACACAGTGTTTTTTGATGGCGTGCAATTTCCGTTGCTCACATCAAATCAAAAGAGCTATGTGGAAGCAATAGAGTCAACTTCAGTTGTTCTTTCGAACAATACCGGAGTTCTTAATCTATCTGTATCAGCAGTAAACCTTGTGACCAAAGAAGAAGTAAGGTTTGCAGGTGTTATTACTGAAGTGCCTATAACAAAATTAACAGTTTTGCCACCAGTGAGTAGTGCTTTATTAAGCTTAAATAGTTATACATTTACTATAAATGCCTCTTACGGAACTGCTCCGGAGTTTTGTTTTGATTTTGGAGATGGAACAGAGAATGTTACAACGAGAGAAGACTCAACCTCTCATACATTTGGAATTCACCCGGCTTATCTGAACGGAACATTACGAGTAACCTATAACGCAACCTTTTCTGCGCGTAATAATGTGAGCGCTGTTGTAAAAAGCGTTGGTTTAGTGGTTTACAAACCAATGTTACCTTTAAAACGTGTTGAAGTTGTATCCATTCCTGTAAATGTGTCTACAGAAATGACTTTAAACATCGTCTTAGGTCAAGGATCTGATTTCGTTTGTTCTGTTTACTTTGGTGATTATAAGAAAAAAGAAATTCTAGACTTTGGTCATCTGAATTATCTGGGCAAAGCAAGAAATGAAACCAAATCATTTTTCAACATTTCATTTGAAATACAGCATATTTACTACGAAACCGGTCGTTTCAACGCGCAAGTATCGTGTGAAAACCCCCTATCAAAACTGTTCCACACAACGACTGTGGTAGTGCTACAACCTTTAATATGTCTTCGCTTGACAGTCCCTGAGATAGTTTCTTTTGGTAAAAGTTTCAACATTTCATGGAGTATCGAACATGGGACAAACGTTTCATACCTGGTGACATTTGAAGGATATTATCTCGTTGCAGTGGAAATTGACAACAAGAAAGGTTACGTATTGGTTACACCGTCAAGCTACTCGAGAGATGGGTTTCATAAACTAGGAGTAAAAGCTACTAATTTAGTTTCTGTATTGGAATTCCAAACTAAGATAATGATTGAATACCCAGTACTCGTCACTACAATTACAGTTAACTTCTTAAAAGAGAACATGCTGTGCCCTGGATTTGGTGCAAACAAAAATTATTTTCCTTTGGAATACGAACTCGTTTTTCTAGTCAACATCACGCAAGGTTCAAACCTAATTTACAAGTGGTTTATTGAGAACAACGCAAGTATCACAACGTTTCCGTTCATCCATCACAGATTTACATATCCAGGATTCTACAATGTTACAGTATCTGTAAGGAACAATGTTAGCCAATCACAAACTACAAACAGTTTGAATATACGTGGAAGCATCTACAGTTTGAGACTTCGATCTTTCAGTACTGATTTAAAGTTTAACCGAACGCTCTATTTTTCCCTTGAAGTTCAACCGCAGGGAACGGGTTCGGCGTTTACCATTGATATGAAGGATGGAACTAAATACAGATATAGTGAATCTAACGTGACTGTCAATGAAAACGGCAGTTTTCTCAATTTTACTCACGTTTACAACGACGGAGGCTTGTATAACATAACAGCTAGTGGAACCAACGTGGTTTCCTTTGCGAGTACAAATATCGGCATCTTTGTCATCGGCCCAGTTTGTAGAAAACCAAAAGTAGCCTTCAAGTCTCTTAGCTCAGACATCTTTCTCCCAACACGTGTTCATCTATCGCGACCACTCTTTGCTGAAAGTATTGTCGTATTGAAGTGCAACGCTTCAAATAATGCAAACTACAGTTGGCAGGTATCGAAATTTAACAAGACCTCTAGTTTGTTCGACCCCTTTACTCTGGACACAAGTTTTGGCGGTATGTTCAGGATGAATATGCAGCATCTGAGCATGCGCAGTGGGGAACTCGACTATGGGTTGTACGAGTTACGTTTCACCGTTAAGATGGTTGGTGATAATTTGGAGTCTTACAGAAGTGTGTCGGTAGCCTACGTGGAAGTCATCAAATCTCCTTTAAAAGCAGTCATATTTGGCGGACAATTTGCAAAGAGAGGACATGGACAATTTCTCAAGTTTGATGGTTCTGGTTCAAAGGACCCGGATATAAAAGAGTTGAATAGCACAAGTAAGTTGTCAGGTGAATTTTATGCGATTTGCTATCAGAAGTGAAAAAATCTCAAACAAGACACGTGTTTGGGTGATTTGTGTTCTAAATGATCACCTACAGGTTGCAGGAAACACTGATCTAAAAATACGATTAGTGTTTCATGTTTAAAGCTTTTTTGATAAACATTGACGTAAGTTTTGCTTTTTATACAAAACAAACTGTTGTAATGGCACAATCGCCTGATGTAGCTGGATTACGATACATCGCTCTGGCACAATTTTTAAGACTTAAACTCTTGCAGAGCAGATTTACAGCAAATCCAATCACAGTATGGGAAGAGGTAGTGGGATTGCATATTACAGTCGAACCAGTGTTAATCGGCCCCTTTATTAAGCGGCTACCCTCTACTAAATGGCCGCCTCTCCTCAGTCATTTACTTCAAGTTGCACTTCTACTAAACAGCCGGGAAGGGACGGGGTCGGCGAACACCCCCTCAATGTTTTTGAGATTTCTTAAAAGTTTTTAAGATTTTCCCAATTCCTTTTTAGTAGCTGTCACTTATTAGTTGACACGTTATTTTGAAGTAACGTACCAACCCTTTTTAACGATTAAAAAAATTGAAACATAGAAAAACTCCGTTTCCAATTTTATCAAAATTGAAAGTTTTGCAAAATAAACTGTTTATGTTGGCCTAAATATGCTTAAAACATATTTATAGGCAGGTACTTTATAAACCGCCGAAACTCTCAAAGCAATTTCGGCAAATTACGTCATTATATCTGCTCTTGTAACCATGGCAACGATCTAATTAGCACGTGAATGATACTAATCAAAAAGGCACATACCATTTAGCAATCATGCCAAGTTTGAAGCCAAACGGACAACGCATTTAAAAAAAAATAGGGGTGGGTTCGACGGTCCCCCCTCAACCGTAGATGTTTGGCCAAAAGGATTTCCGTTTAAGAGTTCACCGGACACATCGAACACAAAACAAACAATAAATGGTTACTTAATACTTCATATAACAACAGACAGAAATAATACTAAATTATTAAATAATATTAAGTATTCATACTATCAAAAACAAGTTCGAACAATTGCCTCAATTAAGCTTCTCAAACTGTTATTGGAAGTTATTTATATTTGTTTGCCTAATATTAAGTTTTCAGTTCTGCTGCGGTCCTGGGTAAGTCATGTTCGCTTTTCAGGGACGTGCAGTCATGCATTTCTCAAGTTCAATCTGAAATTTAATTCAAATTGTAAATTAAACCGTGTCATTGCAGATGCAGAGCCCAAACCAATTGCAAAACAGAGATAATCCCTTTCTCAACCACATAATTATTTCCCAATAGAGTTTGGCAACATAAGTTAAACCTAATGTACAACGTTTATCAAATGGCTGAGAGAAGTTTTATAAACGAATAAAAGCATCGGGTTAACCTTACGCTTGTATACAACTTTTTATAGATTTAAATTACATATGGCTATGCCGACGACTTGACGAAGAATTTCCAACGAACGTAATTCCTGGAATACACGTGCCAGAAATAAAAGTCGATAAAAGGTATCAGTTGGGGAACACAGCACCAGATCCACCACAAATGACCACAAGAAACCCAGCTGGCGGCTGCTATCGCAATAGGACTTATCGTCTTACTGGTAACCAAAGCGTTTTGACTTTAAACTCGACCAATCTGACGGTTAACCAGGCTTACCTTTTTGTCCTTATCGTCAGGAACGGACAACGAGTCTCTCACAGCTACCAGATTCTACATCTTGTGAAGGGAGATCCGCCCCGAATATCGATTAGGTATGCAACTTTTAGTTATAACTATCCAAGAGTGATATTTATTGATCACTTTCATAATATGCCTCATTGACCATGAACAAAAACATCAAATCGAGGCCAGCAGGGCCAAAATATAACAAATGTGTGAAAACTAGACAATGACCTCGACTGAAGTTATTGTTTATGGACACTGGAGCAAAGTATGAAAGTAGTGGTATGTCAGTATGTCAGTAAAACCTGGTATGTCAGTGGAAACAAGGCAGCTTGATTTTCTTGTTTATTGTATTTTTTTTAAGTTTCCTGTACTGTTTTACAAGGTTGTGCAATTGAGTTGTTTACATAAGAAAAGAAATTGCAAAGGAAAACAATATTTACATGTCTGTATCATAAATAAAGGATTCAACTGATGCCGACCGAAATTTTGCATTTGTGTGACACAGCAGGTAACTTTTCGGTTCTTTGCATATTTGATTTTATTTTAAAACTGACACAACGATACTGACTCCCAGTGGTAATTAAAAGAACGTGGTTCCTGTGGCTCAAACCATTGAGTCGTTTGAACTATGAATGTCCTCGCAGATTCTCGGTAAACAATAGTAATAATACTGAACAATAACAATAATAACAACAACATCGGTAACAGTAACAACAACAATGATATAAATAGTTGTGATAATAACATAGCAATTGTGTGACTCAGAATTCTTAAAATGCGCCTTACATTCTATATAAAAAGCACTAAATACTTTGTTTAAAAAATGAATTGAAATTGAAACAGAAACATCACTAGTCTTTGCTTGTGCTTTCTTTCTACCATCAAATGATTTCACAACGCTTGCTTACTGTTTTGAGTTAATTTGGTTATCAGGTGTGTACAGAACTGTGCCCCGAAGGTCAACCCTTCTATAAAACTGGCTCTTTACGCACTGTGCGAAGGGATCTCATGCATTGTAAAAAGTATGAAATATAGCTGGCAGCTGTTTTTCAAAGTAAATGTATCGGGAAACTTGGTTTGGAAAAAAGATACACTGAACGTTACAAGCTCATCAAGTTTTGGCGAAGGTGTGACGGGCATGTCAATTCCCAAAGACACTTTGCAGGGAGGACGTTCTTACTTGCTGAAGGCTGTTTTAGGTTCATCCGGGTCCGTGGCGCCTGGAGAGGCCGAGTACACTTTCGTCACTACGTCATCTCCACGTGGGGGGTCCTGCGCGGTTGAGGTAATGGATTTGAGTTTAATAAAAATTTATTAAGATAGAACTGGTCTTGCATAAAACAAGTGAAACTACCAAAAAGTTGTCTTGCACTGTGTTACCCGCAATAACTTAGCATTGTAAAGCTACACGCATATCATTATAGTTTCTTCTAAACAGTGTTGCTTTAAACAGTAGCTTTAAAATTAGTTTTTAAACAACCAAGTCCCTCAAATGGGCATAGTTGTTAACTGAATAAGGCTTTTAACTCGTTGAGAAACTTGATGTACATTCACTCCCAAAGACATCATTGCATTTACCTCGGAACTGAGTTGTATTATTTCAAAATTAGAACATTTAAGATACAACCAACGAATGATAAAGTAAATATTTATGAAATAACGTGGTAATAGATCTGTTGGCGTATAACAGTCTCTTTCCCATTTCAAGTATGCAAATCCTTTTTCTAGAGTGGGGTAGTATTTGGTGTAAAAACGTCAACAGTAGTAAAGTATAAAATTGTTTTCATACCTGAATTTTGGTTTCTGTTGAATAAAACCTTACAATTTTCAATTGACTTCCAGCCTCTTGTTGGAGAAACTCTTGTCACAGATTTTTTGCTGTCTTGTTGGAATTGGCGTGCTGAGGACGAACCGCTAAACTACGAGTTTTACTATGGAACCAATCAGAGCCGACCAGCTTTGCTCCATTATGGCTCTCAGGGAAGCACCAGGGTGAAGCTGCCACTTGGAAACCCTAAAGATAACTACATGCTCCAACTGCAGATGCGGATTCTTGACTTTTACGGAGCTGCAGCCCACCATTCCCTTCGTGTGCAGGTATGTTGTCAGTTGTACTCGCCGTAAAACATTTTGTTAAGTCATACAGAATCGGTACGTAAATAGGTAACTGTCTGAGATAGTTAACCTAATGAGGAGGAAGACAGATCGACAGACAGACAGACAGACAGATAGATAGATAGATAGATAGATAGATAGATAGATAGATAGATAGATAGATAGATAG
>JAOBYE010472752.1:0-12061 GCA_025403585.1 Parazoanthus swiftii | reverse complement strand
AACATCTATATCGTCTCCAAGAAACAAAAAAGGGCTTTGTTATTCTACCATTTCAAACCATTCAAACGTTTCTAAAATTTATTTACTTGTTTATCTCATTGTCATTCACCGTAAGTTGTAATTGCTAATTTCATTGAAACTGTTAGGCTAACATTGTAATTACTCCAGTTGTTCAGTATTGTCACTGCCATTGTCATTGTCTTGTCATTGTCATGGTCATGGTCATTGTCACTGTCACTGTCACTGTCATTGTCTTGTCATTGTCACTGTCTTTGTCATTGTCACTATCATTATCACTGTCACTGTCATTGTCATTGTCAATGTCAATGTCAATGTCATCGTCATTGTCATTGTCACTGTCACTGTCATTGTCATTGTCATTGTCACTGTCATTGTCACTGTCACTGTCACTGTCTTTGTCATTGTCACTATCATTGTCACTGTCACTGTCATTGTCCTTGTCAATGTCATTGTCATTGTCATTGTCACTGTCATTGTCACTGTCTTTGTCATTGTCACTATCATTGTCACTGTCACTGTCATTTTCAATGTCATTGTCATTGTCACTGTCATTGTCATTGTCACTGTCATTGTCATTGTCATTGTCATTGTCACTATCATTGACATTATCACTGTCATTGTCAAGGTCACTGACACTGTCTTTGATTCATTCACTAGTTTCGTTTTCATTGTCAACGTCCTTGTTATTGTCTTGTTACATTGACTGCACTTCATCAGAGTAACATAGACAAACGTCCTTCTTGCAGGTCAACATGTCAGTGTTGAATACTAGCACAAATGCAACGTCCGTCCCAGCGAACTGCATTGACGCGTTCTTGGACTCCATGACAATCAAAGTCGTCAAAACCTTGGCTTACTCTGTTGTGTTATTGCTCTCTGTGGTTGGCAACGCATTTGTCCTCGCAGTAATCTACAGAAAAAACAGACTACGCACGGTCATTAACCTTTTCATTTGTAACATGTCAGCCTCCGACATTGTGATGGAACTCGTGGTGATACCAATGAGAATCAAGGATGTGTTTCTGCCTCAGGGCCAATGGTTGGTGAATGGAACACTCGGTAATGTTCTGTGTAAGGGAGCAACATTTGTCCACAGCGCTACTGTTTTCGTCTCCATTATAACTTTGCTTATAATTGCGGTAGAAAGATTCTTCAGTGTTGTGTACCCTATGAAGAGGCAGCCCATCCGCACGAGAAAAGCGTGTTTTGCTCTCGTTGCCTTCACTTGGATCTTCTCAGCAACTTCTGCCACTCCTAATCTGTACACCCTCAAACTTGAAACACAGGGCAATACACTCATGTGCAAGTATTCATGGGAACCTGCTTTCAACACATTTAAGGCTTTCCAAGTAGAGCTAGCGTCCTTTTTTGTTCTGTTTACAATTCTGCCCTTCATTATTCTAACCAGTTTGTACACAGCTATTATTGTTACTTTATACAGTCACGGCAGAAGTCTTAGTTTAGCTTCTGAGGAGAGAAGACGCAGAGCATGGGAAAACCGACGAATCTCTCTGATGTTGCTAGCTGTAGTCATCATTTTTCTGTTGTCATGGACACCACTGAATGTGTATTTGTACCTTTCAGCTTTTGTTATAAAAGAAAGGTTGTCTTGTGAGCTGCGGAAACTACTCTTCGCAGCCAATTTCTTGAGTTACATATTTCCGGCCATAAATCCATTCGTTTACTATGTATTCAACGAGCACTACAAAAACGGCATTGAGGAAATGTTACGATGCTTGTTCCCATGTAAGCTGGCGAAGGTAACAGAAAAAACGCCAAGCGAGGTATTTAACTTAAGGGTGACCGTTGCATCACACCTTAGCCTAGCTTCCGAGGAGAACCAAACCAACATTGCTGGATGAAAACATTATGTATTTATTGGGCACGCGACATGTATACAAAATCGTTGCACAACATGTTGACTTATAGCTTACGAGGAAAGTTAATTAACACTGCTGGATGCTATAACTTTGATAACTGGCGAACACAACAGAGACTAAAACGTCAGTTTGAGTATACAGCTGTTTGACGCTCGCTGTAAGTCTCGTTCTTTGCGCTTTGTGTACTCCAACGCAATTAGCTGCTTAGATGAAGTATTCAGTATCTGGTACACCATAAGCCAAACTTTGTTTGATGTTAAAACTGTTTAACTGCCAAAACTAATGCTTTCTGACGCAGAAACTTGCATTCTTTTGTCGGTTTTATTAACCCACAGTCCCTTTTGGTCTATCGTGTACCAATTTAAAATAGCTGTATAATACCATAGGGCGACCGTCGTATCAAGGTGATGTTGCACGGTACGATTTTTAACGCAACATTGTTGCGCGAAAAATCGATGTCGTGTAACAGTGTGAAGCGAACGAGTTCTTTCTTGCTGGCAGCATAACAACAATGTTGTGAGTTTTTTTTAACACCATTCAAAAACTTGCAACGCGTTGCCGCAACGAAATAGCGCTAAAAACCGTAACCATGTGCCATGTTACACGATCTCAATTGCAACGATGTTGCGCGAAAAACCGTCTTCCCGTGTCACATAACCTTCAAATTTAACTTAGCTTCGGAAAAGAATCAAACTTGCACTGATGGGTAAAAATATTACAAAGACTAACGCACACAATAGAAAAATCGTTAGACCTTAGGTTAGTTTCGGAGGAGAATCGTAGTAACATTGCTCTAAAAGCGAAACATTGAAATGACGTCGATTAGGGAACGCAAAAGAAGGAAAAAAACGTCAGCGGAGTAGTTCAACCAAGTGACCGTCGTGACCAAACACTTCTTAGTTTAGCTTCTGAGGACAACCGAAACAGAACCACTGAGAGCAATAATAATAATAGTAATAATAATAATAATAATAATAATAATAATAATAATAATAATAATAGTAACAGTAATAGTAATAATAATAGTAATAATGATGACGATGGTGATGACAGTAATAATGGTTTGTTAGCATTCCACAAGTTAACAAATTAACAACAAAATAAAAATAGTGACAATACAACAAGCTATACACTAATGACATAAAGCTGATGACAATGCAGCTATACAACTCTATGTGTATGTCAATATGGCTATGCACTATGTATATATAACGTTCAACTATGATGATATGATTTGATATGATATTATGATATATGATTTGATATGATGATATATGATATATGATACGATACGATATGATGTATGATGTTACACGATGTGATATGATATGATACGATATGATATGATATGATACGCGATGTACGATAAGATATAAAATTATGTAAAAACACAACTACAGAACATGACCTTCTTACAAGCAAGTTTATGCAATCCCGAAAGCAAGAAGTAACCATGGCTTCTTAATCATCAGGTTTTCGGCGCAAAGTATGAATTAACTTGATGCAGACTCCAAAAAGCTATCTATGAAGTCATTCAAGGCCATATCTTAGTAAAACAATATACTTTAAAAGTGCTGAACTCAGAGAAAATTTCCCTACAGTATCTTCATAGTTTTCTCTACTATTACAGGGCCGTAGCAAGCCTTGGAAAACTGGGGGGGCACCGCCAAGAGCCAAAGTTGTGAGCCTTTTAGGGGGTACGGGGGCATGCTCCCCCGGGAAATTTTGAAAATTAGTTTGTCTAAAAACGTATTTCCTGGGTTTTAAACGCCATTTGAAACAAAATCAGAGTGTCTAAAACTAGTAAAATATGATAAGTTTTTCTCAAACTTGGAGCAATTTTCCGAGCTTGGTACATTTGACACATTTGATGGGGAAAAAACTGGGGGGGCACGGGCCCCCCCGGCACCACCCCTTGCTACGGCCCTGTATTATGACTTAAATAAAAAATTTGTTTTTATCCTCCTTCAATTACCGATTAACCGAATTCAACTGATCATAACTCTGGTTACTCGACTCGTTATTCCAAGTAACAATTAAGAATCTATATTTTCCCTTTATTTATCTGTCCTTTTAAAGAGACGTGTACTGGTTAAAAGACTTTGTTCATTTAAGAGCAGCTCTGAGGTGAAACAAAAAAACGTTTTTTTTCTGCTGTTCTTAATAAATATAAATAGCTTTAATTAGTCAGTTTTCTGAATAATATGTACACGCAGTGCTGCAAAACCAAACCCGAATTTGTTGTTAGACACTACGGGCTGCATAAAAGGAAATAGACACAAACACGTAGTGGGTTGAAACAGTGTTTGATAAAAGTGAAATTATAGGAAAACTCGCGTTATAACAAGCAGCGTTATCGTTTACGAGCGTTAGTTTCCGCGACTATTCTATCAATATAACCCAAAACTCTGGATTATGTGAATAACACTCAAAATGGCCAGAATCCTTCTGTCAACCCCTTCATTTAGGAAGAATGTTAGGGTTCTGAAGCAGTCGCCAACTTGGCTTTGCATACATGTATAGACTTGTTGTGTTAAGGATTTTTATATTTAGTGTTAAATAGAACACGTTCCCGTTGTCACCACTGACTGTGTTGCGTTTATCGCGTTGATTTTCTTCATTTTGAAGTTTCACCTCAATTTCGCGTCAGTTTCCTTTATTCGGAAGCTATTTTCTCTTCAATTCGCGTTAGCTTAAATCGCGTGAATTCCGAACACTTTAACTAACACAAGCGTTATTTTCCTATAATAAGGTATTTAAAATATATATTATTCGTTTACAAGAAACAACAGTAAACCAGTTCCAGTATAGCTGATATTAAACTCTCCCAGTTGTGAATTATATAATAATATTGAACGCTTAAAAAATAATTTTTAACTAAAGCAAATCTGCAATAGCAGGTTGTTGTTTTGTCTTATTTAAATTAAACACGTTCAAGCTAAAATTACTGTAAATGGAGAGACATTTAAACGATGAAAAACAATTGTAAGTGTTGACCAGAGGGGTTGGGATGGAGCAGGGTTTGGGTTAGGGATGAAGCTTTGAAACATACTTAAATTTAATTCACTTTTTTTCGGCCAAACTAAACCATACTTCTCGTTGCTGACCACAAAATAAACAGCCAAAATGGGATATAAATCTACTCAAGTTCTATCTCGGTGATCGGCTGATGCGCGCTGGGGACGGCTGATTATTATTATTTTATTCTATTAAAAATAATCTGAGGCAGCGAAACAAGCAGAATTTTAATGAATTTGAGCCTTCCGAAAACAACGATATAAATCTCAATTTTCAATGTTCATCTTCTGAAAGTTTCAATATGGAGTAATATACTACTTCATTCCATTTTTATAAAAGAGATTAGAAATTATTATTTCCTTTTTTATATTTGATTATTTCAAGAAAATCAATAATAATTCAATTTCATACAAATTTCAAGAAAACCAATAATATTTCAACTTCACACAAATTTCAAGGAAACTAACAACAAACATAAATCTACTCAAACTCTATTCTGGTGATCGGCTGATGCGCGCTGGGTAAGACTGATTAAATTGATCGGTCGAGGTGTTGTGGTCTGTTGAAGCCAACCGACTTCTGCTGAAAAGACTACCTTGGCTCAATAATTTATTGCATAGCACCATTCATTCGCAGACACAGTTTCTATTAATAATTTAATCTTTACTTACACAAACGCGTCCTTGTCCTTCAAACGAGGTGCAGTGCATCCGAGAATCTCCCCCGGCGACAAAGGTTTACACTGAGGAATTTCCACTTTGTAATTCTTACTCGCAAGCTCCCTATAAGTCGACTACGTAAGAGAAAAAAATATCAAATCAAACTCCAAGGAAAATGGGAAACGTGCAAAATACTTCTCTGATTAATTTAAGTTTATTAATAAGTTCTTCAAAAATATTTTGCCACAATTTTCTAATGTGCTCATCTCTTAAATTGGCAAAAAGGAAATTCTGCAGCGACAACAACACCGCCTACCGTGTTTCCTCCATAAGTTCCCTCGGGGGCTTAATGAATTTTCCTGATTTTTTGAAATCCGTTAACACTTTATTTAAAACATGGACTGATGAAATGATTTTCAAAGGCGTGCCCAAAGAAAAGGCAACAACACTCAGCAGTTTCAGATAGACTTAGTGTAAGTGATGTAGCAAAACTTAGCGGTTTATGACCTGATAAACGGGGCGTAAAAATAGCAATGTTTCAAGTGTAAGGAGGGGTGGGCGCGTATTAAAGGCTGGGTGCCTATTTAATTTTTGCGGCTTAAGCTGAGAGCTTACTGGAACTGAGAGGACTTATCAGAAGCTAGGGGCTTAATAGAGAAAATACGGTTAATATAAATGGAATTGAATCGTGCATTAACATAAAAAGTATTAGAGAATTCCCGTCAAGCGCTTGGTTTATGCTAGAACGGAAGTGAGAGTCAAACATTCTTACTCGCTTTTTATATAGCGCAAACTAAAAACATCCAAAAGAATAGAGAAGAAAAATAAAAGGTCAGATACGGCAATGACTCTTGATTTTACTATTAAACTCTCTTTCCCGAACATCCCCTCTAACCAGGACTCTTCCGGGATAACTTAGAATTTTCGGTTATAGTTGTTGGTTTGTTGCTAAATGACTTACCTGTAACGCAGCAACAAACTGTATTGTACTGATCAGTGCGAGCGAGGATCCGGGGGGAAAGTTGTGTGTGATTGTGTCTACTAAGTGACCGTTGTCGATCTTGATATCAACAAACACGTACAGCATCTTAATGCCTTCTGTAGCATCAACGGGAACTGAAAACAATACGACATTTTCGCACATCAAAATAAATTTATACTTAATCTTGGTGCTCAAGGGCCATGCATAAACGATTTTATAGGCTCCATTTTAAGTATTTGCAGAAGTACTTTGGACCTTCACGAGGAACTACGGAGGACTGTTTAGTTATGTTCGTGAATATGCAACGGCTGATTTGACAATGTCAGTGAAACCGCTCTCTTAGGGCCCGTTTACACGAGCCCAGATTGGCTGCCAACTAAAGTCCAGTCGTCAACGAGAGCTGGAAAATTTATATCTATGTGATCTTTGGTTAAACGACTGCTATCCAATGCGACATATTGGGAAAACGCCAACCAAGCTCACAAATTTGAAAAAAAAGAAAGAAAAATATGCAAAAGTTAAGGGTTTTATCACGCTAGGTTTGCTTATTTGCTTTTCTTCATCCACCGTGAAAGGTCAGTCGCATAATTTTTCGGTCGAAAAAAGTTGGATTTCAAGACGCCATCTTGGAAATATGCCCAGCTTTTTTCTCTTAATACCTCGCGCGCATGCGCAGTCATTATTCCGACTTGTTTCAGGGTGGGTTCACTCAATCCATGGGTGACCTGGGTTGGTGCGTAGAATCAATCTGCTTTTGATTTTTCTTTTAGTAACTCGAAGCTCTGACAATTGTCTTGTAAAGTTACCAAACCCAGTTCATGTTAATAGCGATAAAGGCCCTTTTGCCGCAACAAGTCTTTTGGGCTTATTTCATTTTGTTAAACAAGTTTCAATCTTCACATCTTCGTTAGTGTTTCCAGGCTATTATATATAAATATTTCAAAGCAAACTCTTGTTTTCTCCTCATAAAGAAATGGGGGCAAGACGGTTGGTGATAAAAGAACCAGGTCATGTAACATAAAGTTTTTAGTGTTCTTCACCGAAAAGCTCTTCAAGATACATGTATACAGCTATTTCAAGCAAAGTTGTCTCGTGCACTCGTGCATTCCAACACCGAAAGGACTTATGGGTTGTCGAAAAAGAAGGAAGTATGCACTTGTGTGGACGAGACAGCAAGTTAATTACTACCCCGCGGTTTTAACGCCTCTAAAAGGATGACGCTGCTCTATTAGTACAACCATGTGTTAACGCCGCCATCTTTGTTGCAACAACCGCTGATTTTTCAAACTGCCGAGCTGGCTTTTGTCAAATTTATTAAAATTACTTAGTTTTGTGCCTTGCTGATTCATTTGTGTGTATTCAGGTCAGTAAATGGCACGCTGGGTAAAATACAGGGCCCCCATAAGTCCTCTCGCGCGTAGTTTTACCCTTTGTGGATGTCAACACTTTCGAAACAGCTGTATACAGCTCGGCCTTACTTTCTCCCGCTGCATACTCCATAGCCTTTTAATATTATGGACGGAAACGTTTCTGCATACCCAAGCAACTGTGGCCATAGTGGATCATCATGTCACATCCTAAAGCTCGTGCCGTGTAGTCGTCAACACAACACGCTCCATAAGTGACGTCACCCATTATCAAAGTCTCACAGCCCGTAAACCTGAAATCAATTCAAAACAGAGTTAAGCTCACCGACAAAAGAATTCCTTAACTTCATTTGTCTTGTTGGTTGCTGGAAAGAATCACGAAAACAATATTCTTTTAAATTAATTTTAGAGGTGATTCACTATCACGTTTCCACTGACGGGCATATTTACCTCAATTCTTGGCATGTATAAAAACTGTACTAACAAGCTTGTCCATGGTTTGTCAGCTTTTATAATCAACATTTCGTCCATGTTTAGAATCCTGGTGCAAACTAACGTAAGTGTGAGGAAGGAGTATTTACTTAGGATTTGTTTAACCACGGTTGAAAAGTATTTCGTCACTTCTGAATCTACAAAAGGACTGGGTCTGTCTACCTAAGCGGTCCCATAAGGCAGTGCTCTAACGAATGTCTTAGACCACTCATCATTTAACAACCTTTCCAACATTGTATTGCGTGTGACTTTATCTTATCCTAAAAAAAGAATGCGTTTAAGAAAACTCAATGTCCGAATCTCATCACGGTTTGTAGCAGCTACATCATTGTGTATTGTTCGTTCTTGTGAACTTAGCATTTGTAGTATTGCTTTCTAAGACCGGCACAACTGTTCTGCGCAAGTAATTTAGAGTGGAATACAACCTGTTGAATACCGCAGAATATGCTACGGCTTTCTAGACTTCTGATTGGCTATAATTTGTGAGACATGCGATAAAATATAGTACAGTACAAAACAACGTAATATGACAATACAATAAAATATCAAACAATACAACACAACCCAATATTACAAAACAAAGCAATACAATGCAAACATTTGTCACAATTATATACTTAACTTAGTGCTAAAAAGGACTATAGTACATAAAACATCGCGAGCATACACGTGTTATAGGCCTACATCTTAAGCCGCCAAAAGAATAAATACTCCAGCCCTATAAATAAAGACTAGACTACTTATAATGTGCGGTACCTTTCCAGTTTATTAAGACTAAAGACTATTTACAAGTACTGTGCAGTATCTTTCCAGCTTCACAAAGAATAAAACTATTCATACTAGTACCTATCCAACTCCTCTTAGTATAAAACCTATGACACCATGTAGTACCTTTCAAGGATGTCTGATATCGTACAGGCAAACAACAGAAGTCCTTCGGGAAACTGCAAAGCCACTAAAATTGGAAATGAATGGAAGGGTTGATCAGTTGACTGAAAACAAAACAGTCCTCTCAAAAGGAGGAGTGCCGAGACAGCGAAAGGTAAAATAGTGAGGGTGCACCATTCAACATGGGACGATCCTATTAAAGGTAAGACGCCGCCACTGGTAGCTCACGGACAGATCCAATGGTTGAAATAGACGAGTCTCGTATCGCTTTTTGTTGGGTTCCATTTATCCAAATAAAAAAATAGTTCCAGCTCTTAAGCTGCATACCTTTTTGAACACTAATTGACTAAATCCTTACTTGCTGTGTAACTCAAAAGTTTTAATTTCCTCAGTACAACCACGGGTTTTAGGATATATAATTGTGGTTTTCACTTAGCGAAAACACTCTGACGAGCGAAAGATGCTGACAAACAGAGAAACGAGACACAGTGCTCACTTGTCTGAGAAACTCTATTTATTCAACATCATTTTCGCTGGTTATAAATCACAACTATCCTAAAGTTTATGTGACAGACCGCAATAATCCTAAAGACCGTGGTACAGTGTTTGTACCTTCAAATTTCGTGCACTTCCATAAAAGATCAAAAACGCGTAAAATGAGTAATATCAGACTGACTACAGAGTATGAAATATCTTTACTGACTCTCTCTACACTTCTTGATGACATTTACCCGGGTAAATGTTTTACCATTTCGTTTTGGCCTACGGGATCGAAAATAATGCTGTCTTGTAATTTCGTTGTTTTTCTTTTTTCACCACAAGTCCGATCCACCTCAACTTCCTTGTTTCCCTGGTTGCACCGCTTCCTGATTTACGCGTTCGATACATTCTGTGGCCATCGTACGTAAACAGTAAATCCATGGAGCTTCTTGGTGACTTCGGACGTTATAGCCCAGCATTCTGATCCACAGACTTCATATTTGAGTCGAAGGGCTTCAAACTTGGTATTAAGGGTTCCTTTTGTGATTCACTGTGGCATTAACGTATCTGGCTTTGTTTATTCGAACTTTCAGAGCGGCATCAGTCATTTTAACCTTGTAAATCGTTTACACTCCAATTTTTATCCATCAACCTTAATTGTGGATTTGGCCATTCTTCAGTTTTCACAAGCTTTGTCTTGCTTACACCTACCTTCATTTCCTTTTTCTGTGCTGTGATGTTCTGTTGCACTGTCTTAGAACTGTTTTATATGTGATCTGGCACCAAATGTTACTGACACATTGTCATCTGCATAATCTCTTATGTCTTCTAGGTGTATGATTAAAGTCCGCCTTAATTCAATTCTTGGTTCGCGGTTCTTCGTTTTATTATGGCTGTGTGTTTCATAGTCAAGTCTAGCACTGTTCAAAACACTGTTAAAACGTGGTAGTGACAGCAAACATCCTTGTTTGACATACTGTATCGTGCAGGGGTTAAATTTCTCTCGTGAAGAACATTGCATGTGAAGCTGCCATAACGTGAATGCCTTAATCTAAAAATCTTTTCTGAAATGCCGTAGGGTCGTAGAATTTTCCACATCTATAGGTGGTCGGCAGATGCAGCCAAGAGCTTTTTGAAATCGATGAAACTACCACTCGATGCATGCTCCACAGTGTTTCTCAGGACAAACATTTTCCTCGCTCGCTTTTTTGTTATCTTTCCTTCTATAGCTTGCTGAATTCTTGTTAAAATGATACGCGTAAAGTATCGAAACATTAGCAACAATCCTCCTCTCAACTCTCCGATTCTGTTCCACGATATTGCATGATGACTACTGGAACAATAATTTTTAGTTTAATAATATCAAGTTTAAGTTAATTGTAAAATACAACTTACAGAACTTTGTTTAAGTAGTTATGGAAAACATTATTATTGTTATTATTATTGTTACCATTATTATTACTATTATTGTTATTGTTATTATGGGCACATTTGCATTATGTATTCCAATGTTTACAAACAAGAAAAATCGGTATTATAGGAATAAGATCAAAACTGATGTAAATGAACAAAACTTATTGTCACAATACAATTGATCAGTAAAATGTATATCGTGGAGTACAAACCTCTTTTAGATTTCATCTGTTGTATCCTCCACACTGATTTGAAGATTTCAAAGTTGTAATTTGATGGCAGCTACCGATTACAGTATAATAATTTGTATTAGCAAAACCTTCAAGATACGTTTTGACATTTTAATGACAAGCAAATGTTTAAAGAATTAAGGGACCTGTAATCGACCAAGAGCATACCCACTGCTGTGGTTATAAAGTTATATACAATTATATGACATTTGCAGTGGGGTTTGCCAATTGAAGGTGCAGCGATAGGATTCTGGGTCTCTTACAAGACTAGTCTCCAAATGGCTAGTCTTAGCAAGAGATAAGATATACATGTAGTCCACAACACACGCACTAGCCTTATCTTATCAACAAGTGCGTGGGTTCCTTTAAGTCCCCCAATAAAATGTTGAGAGACTAAGACTGTTGACATACTGTAGGCATTCAAGATCTCAATGTCTAAACTACATTCCACCCAGTTTGTTTATCAAGCTCGGATCATACATAGTGTAAACTGACACACATTTTCAAGAAACATTACTTTTTCGGTTAAAAGACCAGTTTCGTATTCATAGTTACCGCTGATTACAGTGACTACAGACTCATTTACTCAGCCTTAGCCTCGTCTTGATGTTAATTATTTTATTGTTATTTA
>JAOBYE010472641.1:0-13498 GCA_025403585.1 Parazoanthus swiftii | reverse complement strand
AGAAACAATTTTTTTAGATTCTTAGCCTGGGGACCCCCCAATTTTGAAAATGACCCTCCACTTTGGGACACTGGGGGTCCCAGGGACCCTTGACTTTCAGAAGTAGTGGGAACACTGTTATGAATACGATCGTTTGGCTGTTTCAGAATGAACAGTTGTCTGTGGAGGGATAACTTTTCATCAAAGGCTGGCATGTTTTCAAACGTAAACATGAGGCTATAAAACAGCCTTACTCGGGCCATGCCATATGGTAATTGCTTTAATGACTGAAACTGCATATACCTCAGTCTCACTTGTTCACCACATTTTGTACTATTTGGAGAGAAAATAAGAACAAACTTTCATGAAGTGGAACGGATGCTGGTAAATGAAAATGGCCTGCAATTATTTTCCTGCAACCTGCGAAGCAAATTGTAGGAAAATTTGAACAGTCTTCTACTTTTCGCGAAGTTGCGAAGCCATTTATAGCGTGTAAAGTGTCCACTTCAGTTCACGTATCGTGTTCGCATACAAAGAAAGAGTTTGGTTGCGAGTTGCGAAAAGAGTTGCGAACGTCTGTCATCTATTAACAACTTGTAATGTTTCATCGTCAGTATGAGATTGCAGAGAAAATTTTGTATGTAACTGGGACTTTAGTTTCGAGTTATTAACAGTACATGGAATATCGGCAGCTTGCATTGCTTGCGATTTATACAAAAAAATTCATAGTTTTTTTAATTGTCATCGGTTGCTGCAAGATACTCAAACAAGCCTAAATTTCAACTTCGTTGCTGTTTATCATCATCTTGTGACGGGCCTGTATGGAGCTTCGGCGTTTTTACTTAACTAGATCACTTTTAAAACAGATGCAAGATGTTAAGGCAAAATGACTGCTGTTTCTTCATCTCACAAGTGTTGATTGAAGATGTGGGTACCCACTGTTAAAAACAATGACCACGGAAGAAACAAACAAATATACAGGTTGAATAACAAACGTTGGCGTATTCAAACCGAAGTGTCAAATCAATATGCAAAAGGATTGACATATTGGACTTGCAAACTCGTGGTCATGGGAAATGAGAGCAAAAAAACACTCCGCTTACTACCTCTTTAGGTGTAATTTCCCAACTAAGTGAATACAGATGCCTAACCATTTTAGAGATAAAGTAGAACTTTGTCCTCGTTTGACTGTCTTTAATCGACTGGAGCGAGCTTAGCTGTAGTTTGCTGAGGGTAAAACACAGCTGGTACTGCCCATGTAGTAGACTGTTGTAAAGGGATACAATTTAGTCATTATGAACACTTTTAATCTTTTTGCATTGCTTGGTGGCTTACGTATATAGAGTCGCTGATGAGTAAATTTATTTTGGCCTATCAGGTGTGCTCGATGACCCGTTATTCTACGGCGGATTAGCAACTGCTGGAGTTGTCTTGTTATTAATAGTCATCATTGTTGTGTTGTGCTTAAGGTAAGTTCTTCAAATTCGTTCTTTTGCTACATGAACGGTCCTCACAAATCGAACTTCAAATCCGTTCCGCATATTGTATGTTTGAAATAAAAAAAAGGAACAACAACAGCGTTTAACGAATTGGTTTCCTTTTTTCAGAAGAAGAAGTAATAAGCTATACGGGGAAAGTTTTAAAGGTAAGAGTTTTAAACAGAACATCTGAACATTTAACCTTCAATTATGGAACTCATCGTCTGACGTGTTTGGGAGAAGTACAAAAAAGTAATGTCTCACGTTGTAAATTTTGAATCACGGGGCTGCGACTTTTTCCATGCGTTGTGTGGTAGTAAGATCTTTGCAGTTACAAACACAACTGCCACAATTAGAACAATTGAAAATGTGTCAACATCTTTAAAACATTTTGCACCGAAAGTAAGAGCGAACAGAAATTTTAAGAAATAAGAAAGACACAAAAAGGGGAAATAATAGCTGTTTTGTCGAGCTCTCGTCGTTAAGCATTAAGTTTAAAGCTTGTTGGTCTAACGTGAGAAATATTCTTAACATGGCACCAGCAATTCTGTTGTATCTTATCTACAGTGATTGAAAACCCCCCCCCCGAACCTTTTCTCCACCTCATCTCAGGAATTCGAATTCACGCATTAAAGATGACGTTTATATAATCGATAACGGGCCAAATTTAATGAGTTTATTTTCTTATTGCTTACAAGATCTTGAAATGCTGCAAAGGGCCGACGGTCACCGGTTGTATATCGACCCCAGTACGTATAGCGACTTGCTGACGGCGCTTACCACCTTCGCCAATGAGCTTGACCCGGGCTTTGTGAGGCTCGAGAACATCATAGGTGGAGGTATGCTTTGAAGGAAACCTTGATGGTGTTTCTGTCGCTGGTATAGATGTTAAAAGGTAACCTTGTTCCCACTCAGCAATCAGCGGTGTTGAGGATGGGGAGCAATTGGAATCAGTGTGCAGGTTGTTTTTAACCATTCAGTAAGAAACTGCTCCTAACCGTGGAGTTGGCGAATTGTTTATTTTATTTCTTTATGGATTTGAACCCTTCGTGTGTGAGGAAATAACCAGTTGCATGTAGTTGGTAAAAGATGTGCGCTGAAACGCTTTATCATCTTTAAAGCATAAACTAGTGTTTGGCCTTGTGTACAGCCACATGAGCTATTGAAGACATTGAAGGAAGTGCAGCCCTTTTCTGCAACTGAATGTGATTGGTTGGTATACTCTAACAATAATTATTGTGCCCGTTAGTAGAGAAGGTAAACTGGTGAAAATGGAAACCTGATAAGTACTTAGGTCAAGTCTTTCGATATTACTTTAGCATTTGTCGTAACTGTTAAGTTTAGTAAAGACTTTGGTCGTAATTTCCATGGTCTTATAGGCGAGTTTCAGCTGACGTAATGTTTATAAACAAACCTTTCCAATTCGTAACACCTTCGAGACATGATACAAAGAAACCTTTGTCTCGTACAGCCAATCAGTAGCTGGTAGACTCATTAATAACAATACATGTAAGTGAAATCTCCCTGTAGTTTATGTGATCTTAGATCCATAGAATATTGTGACCTCATAACCAAACTGTTTCTGTTTTAGGCGAATTCGGTGAGGTCCACAAAGGGGTATTAAAGCTACCAGATAGTGAGTCAGAGACCGTGGCAGTGAAACTTCTGAAGGTAAATCCGTTAGAACAACAAATATGAGTTACCGTAGTGTGTTTTGTTTCAAGTGAAAGCCAATTATGGCAAACACATTTAATCTTAGACCTGGAGCTGATTGCCTCTGCGGTCTACAGCCCAAGACAATGGAACTGTTTGCTAAGTTTAAACATTGATATAAAATGTTGAAAGAAATTTGATTGCTTTGAAGGTGATGTTTTAGTGTTCATATTTGTGTGTGTATTAGGACTACAAGCTGTCCAGTTTTGACTGAATTGGATGAAAAAATGTAAGGTAATGTTCTTCTAGCACAAGAACTGAACTGTCCATTTCGGTTACTACCGCCAATGTCGCTTCCAAAGCCAACGAAAAGAGTGAAGTTTGGCAAATCCAATGAAAACTGTGCCATTTTTTGTTGACAGAGACCGCGCAAGAATAGCTGTTTTGTTGTCGACGCTTGCTTTGCGCTGAATGGCTAGTTTCCTATTCGCTGATAGGCTGGAATAGAACTATCCTATTTTTTCCAAATTGGACTTTTGATATATTTCCATATGGAATTCTTTGAAAAACCTTTCCATTTAATTATTAATTCGATAGTTAAAACTAAGATAATAACTTTGTCTATACTATAGCGTTAAGTTCGTTTTAATATCAACATTGAATTTGTCTATGCCCATAACCAAATCACTAAAATATATGATTGTGTCGAAGGACATTTTTAAATCTGTGTCGAAGTGCATGTGACATTTGACGAAAAATGGAAAGCTGCCAAAAGACCTGAACTGAACAGTTCAAAAAGTTAGGAGTAAAGGTCAGAGCGAAGCGAACTCGACGCTGAAATTTACAACTTTTAATCTCAAGAGACAGCACGAAATGCAACACAGTTTCTCATTGATGTGACAAACCTGTTTGTTTTTCTTCATATGTAATGATCTTTGAGTAAAAAACGACTTAAATCTATTACAAGTGCGCTTGTTGAGGATTTCAACCCCTCCCTTTGGAAGCTTGATATCAAGTGAACGTATAAGTGTAACTTTATTGTGAATGTTCGGTTCTAAGAAGTAAATTAACGTTTGTCCCTGATATTGTAGCGGGATGCGACACTGAAAAGCAGGGACGACTTCCTCTCAGAAGCGGCTGTACTGGCACAGTTCAACCACCTCAACGTCATCGAGATGAAAGGGGTTATCACAAAGAGTGTGTACTTAAATTATGTTGTTATTTCAAAATTTCCTCTTTCCGCATGATGCGCTATAGTCGTTTATTACGTTATTGAACTAAACTGATTGGTGTTTACACCCAACGAGGTAGCCATCACGTAAAAGTTTTGCGGGCTGCTCTCTGGAAAACACTTTAGTTACTCAATAGAGGCTTCATGATTTTTGCTCTATTGTATTTGCTGATATTTGCCTTAGAAAGAAAATTACGTGGTTGAATTTAACCAATGGTAAGGCCGTATTTGACAGTAAATATTATTATTGAATTATGATATATTTATTGTATCATTGTATTTTACGTACCCGATTTCATTACCACTGAGCACACAAGAAGTGGTGTACTAACTCATGTACCAACTCTGGTCAACACAGGTGCTCCAATGATGATTATACTCGAATTCATGCAAAATGGCTCACTTGATAACTTCCTAAAGGTAAGCTTCTCGACTATTGAGACATCAGTATTAGTTGGACTGATGGTAAATATACTTGTTGCCTTTTTTTACGTATCTCAACGCTGCTATCTCGTATATTCCTTTATGTCTACGTGATTTTAAAATAGCTCTATTGCGTTAAAAGTACAAAGTATATCTTTTTTCGTCCAACTGAAAGTACTGATGATGGAGATGATGTTGGTGAGCGTGAGCGTGATCCTGATGATGATGGTGGTGGTGCGGATGCTGGTGATAATAATAATAATACAATTAATAACAATATCAATAACAGTTGTAATAATAATAATAACAATAGTAATAATATAAATATAACTTTATTACCATAGTTGCAGATGAACTCTGAATTGTTATGGTTTACATAGGATAAAAATGTGAAGTATATTAAACAGGTATAAGCAGGATACACATCACTAAGAGTATTAAGATAATACAAAACTTTAAAATTGTAAGAATTATTATTCAAATTTAGCCACATACCTTTGTGCCGGCTTTGTGTTCGGTTCTACATCTTGGAACGGAATTGGGATTAGCTCGTCTCAGATTATGTTCTGTTAGGAGGGACAAGACTATTCAGGTTGTTGGTGGGTTGTACAATTGTCAAAAAAACGTGTGCAGAGAAGGGATCAGCGCTCAGTTAGGATGGTTAAATTGGCAATCTTTATAGCTTTGTAGTAGTCCAGTCTCGGATAAATAATGCGAAAGTTCCTGCGTTGGATCGATTCCAGCTGCTCCGACAGATACATGGGAAGAGCGTAGTGTCAAGCGTGCCAAGCGTACTCCAGTAACGGTCCAATGGAGGTGCGATATCTGTGATGAGAACGCTGTTCGGCAGTCCGCTTTTCCTCAACAAACGTAAAGCGTATAAACGCTTTGAGGACTTCTTTGATGTTTTGTTCCTGATGGTAGAGATAATTGTGATCGTGGCCGTGATAGTAGTGATGATGATGTTTGGTTATGGTGATGGCAATAACATGTCAGAATAATGACTGCGCATGCGCGCGAGGTAGTGAGAGAAAAAAAAAAACTAGGAAAATTTCCAAGATGGCGTCTTGAAATTCAATTTTTAAAGCAGTGGACCAAGAAAAGCAAGATAAGCAAACCTGGCGTGATAAAACCCTTAACTTTTATATATATTATTTGGTTTTTTTTTTCAAATTTGTGAGCTTGGTTGGTGTTTTGTTCGACATGTCGATGGTAATGGTAATAGTGACGGTAATGGTAATTGTGATGGTGATAGTGATAGTGGTGGTAATGGTATGGTGATATTGATGGTAGTAGTTAAGCAGTCATCACCTTGAAACACAGCATAATCTCTCCGGAAAACAAAGAGTTAAAGTTGCAAATTCACAAAAAGTATAATGACGTGGCTATTCACTACATCGAGTATCTACGTGCTGTGCACAAACTGTGTTTTGTTGATATAATGTATATCTGACTACAGTACGTAGTTCGAACCTTAAACTTCTACATCTCTTCCAGAAACACGATGGTCAACTGACAACGCTCCAGTTGATTGGTATGGCACGTGGAGTTGCGTCAGGAATGGCGTATCTCGCAGGAATGAACTTTATCCACAGGGTAAGTGTCTAACGATGACAGAATCAGTCTGTCAAAGAATTACGAGAGTGTATAATTTAGTTACCACTTGCGGTTCCTAAATTGGTTAAGTGAAAAGGAAAACTTGTCAATAGAATTGATTTATAACTTGCATACCTTTACTCTAATTTAAAGGACTTAGCTGCAAGGAACATACTTGTGGCTGACAGTATGGCCTGCAAAGTAGCAGATTTTGGACTCTCCCGGGAGCTGGATAACGATAGTCCTGACTCGGAGTATATGACACAGGTAAGACTCTTTTTCAACTTACGATGTCGCATCAGTTTAAGAGAAAGGGCGTGTGCGTGTAGTTCCACCCCTCCTGAAGCTGTGTTAGGACACAAGATAGCGCTAAACCATCAGTTAACAAAGGTTCAGTAAATGGGGCCATGCAAGAAGGAATTGACGTTTAAATATCAATTTGAAAACATTCCTTCAGTTCAAAGAGTTATGCATCTATTTTTTTAGAGACTGACAGTGTTACTGAAAAATTGAGTTTTTTTCTCGTTTTTGTTGCTTTTTTTAGTTTTTGTCCCAATTTGGTAAATTTACCACAACTCAGTGGTCCAAATGGCAAACATGTTTTGCAGTTAGTGTCTCAGTCGGTTAATAGCACGAATATTTCATGGTCAAGTACTTGCTACTGTCAGATCGTTTCCTACTTAGGAAAAATAATCTGAGCAACTCAAAAGCTGTTGTTTTTTAGCATAGCTGTGTGAAACTTGTGTTGATTATGCTAACAGAATTGTTGCAAAATAAGACCAAAATAAAACAAAAGCAAATTACATTGAATGCACTAGTTGAACCCATTTTTGATATACCACTTAATTGACACTTGTTTAAAATGTGTAGAAGTAAAATGGTTTGAAACCGTTGCAGGGTGGCAAAATAGCAGTTCGATGGACTGCCTTGGAAGCAATCAAATATCGCAAGTTCAGTTCTGCTAGTGACGTTTGGAGTTATGGAATATTGTTGTGGGAGATCATGACATTTGGCGAGAGACCTTATTGGGATTGGACCAATTTTCAGGTTCGTTCTACTTGGTTCTCACAACAGCAGTGAAACATGGAAGTGATTTACGTTTTTTGCTTTTATTCAAAAATACTCCTTTTTACATACAGCACAAGTTATCCCAAGCTTTCTTGCTGCATGCAGTGTCTCTTGACATTCTTTCAATTTTGCAGGTCATGGATCGCATTGAATCAGGATACAGGCTTTCAACACCAACAGTAAGTCTTTCGCCAGGGACCTTAAGTCGGGGAAATTGAAAGAAACGACGCACTTCTCCAAAACGGTAGAGTGTGTTGTGGCCTGCATCAACACTGTGAAAAGCAGCCAATCGCGCCGCGTATATGATTAATAAGCGCTTTGAGACGTTACAGTGATAACACCCTTTTGTAAGCACCTAACTTTTTACCTATTTAATCCTGTTTCCTGTGGACAATCAGCTTGTTTACAATATTAACCGGCGCTCTTTTTATCTTTTTGCTAAGAACTGTCCCAAAGCCGTCTACTACATCATGCTTGACTGTTGGATAGAAGACAAAACAAGGAGGCCGAAGTTTAGCGACATCGTCGATCGACTCGATGAACTTATTCGATCACCAGACCTTCTGAGGGACGACATGATTGAAAGAGTTAACAGGTAAGGGTGGTTTTGGTGACTTTAATTCTGGATCTTCTTCTTCCGTTCCCATTCTTTACTGACCTTCACTTTAGCAGATGATTATCTTTTCGCTTCACTCTTTGCTGTCACACATTTATAAAATGCTTGGTGTAACGACCCCTTAACTTAAATTAAAAGTGCAGTATTTTCAAATACATTATGACGTATGTTAGTGTAAATCTACAATTACCCACCCTAAACTGAGGTTTATACTATGCGACAAGATGGAATCGGAGTCGCAAGAACAAGCACAAGCACCACCGTTACTAATTAAAAAAAATTAAAAAAAAAAAAAAAAACGTTCTAATGACAACTCCCCTCAAGGGGCTTTTCAGTGCCATGTCACACACAATAAATCACAAGGGTTAAAATCCCCAACTGGCAGAAAGGCTGGCCAGAAGGCTATATACACAAGCGTGACCGGCGGGCAGAGGAATCGAACTCGGGACCTCCGGGTTACGAGTCAGCGCTTTAAACCGCTCGGCCACGCTGCCTTCCTACGCTGCCTTCCTACTAATATGATGAGAATAAAACGATGTTTTCAAGGTTGAAATACGTGGGCTTTGTATCGCTAGTGTAAACATGTCTACAAAATTGTTCATTTATTGCAGTTAAGCCCGAGACAAAAGCACAGCACGAACTGGATAGAACCGATTACGTGAGGAACGGAAGAACTGTTTTGCTTTCGTCGATTTTCCATCAGTCAAATCCGAGTGTCAATCACAAACACGAAAATGGAAGTGAAAATGGAAGTAGAAGAGCTGGATTGAGCCAATCACATTGCTCATTCCGAGTTTTGCGCACACGAAGCGATACTTCCAGCTTCTAAGCTTCCTCAATTTCCGTCTTTAGGGTAATTCACGAACAGTGTTAGGTTCGATGTCGTAACCCGAGTGCTGTATTTAAGTCGATTTAGTTTCCGGAGCTTGGTGTTCGATTTACATCCGTGTCAGAGTTCCTCGCTCCCTGACTTACCTTTGCATAATAACTTTATTCAGAATCGGTTAATATCCACCGGATAATAAGATCCACGTGATAATAAGATCCACCGGTTGATAAGCCTCACCGGATACTGTTTCAGTTTTTTTTTCCTACTTGGCCTTTTGGGTTAAGCAACACTGTTCACGTCTGACGCTCTGGCCTACATACCAGATGATCGGTAAATTCTCACGTGACCTCAGTAAGCTAATCAGAGCGCGCCGTCTCGATTTGGGATGGCCAGAAAGCAATTCAGGCAAAAAATCACACGAGTCGTGATTCTTGAATTTGGAAGCCATTTTGGAAAAGCAACCGCGCGCGCAAGGAGTTGTGGGATGGTTCCATATGCCAGAACCAGTCCGGCGTGCCTTGCGCACCTAGTCCGTTCACCTGGTATTAGTAAATGGTATTTTTCTGTATTTGCAGGGCCATCGCAGTTGATTTTGAACAGATCGAGACAATTCAAGGGTGGCTTGACTGTATTCAGATGGGTCAGTACAAACCTAACTTCGCGGACAACGGCTATGTCAGTTTGAAACAACTCATTGATGTGGATGATCGAGACCTCGTTACGATTGGTATCAAACTGATCGGCCATCGCAACAAGATAAAGAAGAACCTCAAGGGCTTACAAGACTACCTCCGTCAAAAAACCACAGGAGTCTAGTTCTTGTAGTGGTTAAACTGGAAAATGAAGTGACTGTGAGAGCAGCAGAACCAGTAAATATAGCCAAAACCGGAAACAGATAGGTGCCAAACCTTTGCAAGAGAGAATGGTTGCTTGCACGAAACTCCAGTGTTTTCACGAAAATGTTGGAAAGAAGGGAGCAGTGGAAACACGCAGTTGTTGGTCTCATTTAAAATGGTTTTCGAGACAATGGCTGTGAAGCTCAACGTTCATATTTAGTCATAAAAAATTAAACTGAATAAAAATAATATTAATAAAATTAAATAAAAGTAATAATAATAATAATGACGCATTTATTGGCACTTTGAAAACTTTGGACTTTATTGGAAGTCAAACAGGCATGTTAAAGCAACTGAGTAAGCATAAAGAGTGAGATAAACAATGTTTCAAAATTTAGGATGACACTACATCTTCTAAACTGATTACATGTCACATATAGGCGCCTGTCATTTGCATAATTTGTGATAAAAAAACGAATAATCATCCATTATATTTCTTATATGTATTTGCTGGTAAGTTCAATAATACATATTTTACAATTCAATGAAACTATATATTACAACATAATTAGCTCTTTAGATCAAAAACAGAAAAAAAACAGGAATTGTGTTAAAAATACCTTCATAAAAAGAGCTTTCTTTTATATAAGGGAATATCATGGCATTTGAACAGGTAATGAAACTCGTCCCGTTGCTTGAACATGTTTTACATGTTCTTTGGTCTCCTGGGATATTTCTTTGCCGTTGTTATTCAGATTGAAACTTGTGTGCAGACATCCACATTTCTGTTAATATTTTTCGAGTTTGGGTATCATTGAAAAGGTCTATTATGTATTTTTAATACCGTTATTTGTTTTGATTGATGAATATAACTCTAGTTTCGATTTTTATCAGTCTATTAAAAAAAGTATATTATTTCTTTTAGGATTCCATTTATGTACATGAAGATTTCTAATTTTTGGTGTATATTTTTTATCCAGTTAAAAACTTATTCATCTTGTTAGAGTTTGGTATCCTATTTTTTTTGAGTGATTAAAATGGCGACCATATAAACCATGATATTTCCCTACTAGTTACTGCTAAGAGAAATAAATGCTTTTAAGGCATCCATAAAAAAGCTTTCGTTATGATCACTTATAAGTGAAAGAGATATTTAAGAAATGGTGGAAATCTTCCTAGTGTGAATGGTACTGTTGAAATTGTAGCTTAACATTAACACCAAGAGTGTACATTTCATATGCAGTTTTTCACATAAAAGACTTGTACGACAGATATATCTTTAAATGATAAGAAAGATGAGGTTTTCACGATATGTGTCCCTAAATCTCGCAATTATACAACAAAACTGGTCAAATAAGGAAGTCAAAAAGCTCAAGGAAAACACGCACGGAGGTTCCGTTTTGTTTAAATATTTTTCAACGCACGGTACCGGTTATAATACTTAACTATTTAGCAACAGTATCAAACACTCAGGTGATTCTTTATCCTTGTATTCAGTATCTTTTTAAACGTTGTGAAGCCGCTTAACGTGTTTCATAGCCGCTTCTTAATACTCGTGATTGTAGTGATATGAATGACTACTGCAGTTCTTTGAATAACTTTCGCGAGTGCCAGAGATACGAGTGAAGGCATCACCATGTGGTTAATTGAGTATGTCTACGCTGAGGCCACTCGTCGATGCTGTTTTACCTTTTTTGAATTTTGTAACACCAAACATGGTTAAAGGGATTAAGAAATTGATTTAAACTATTTAAACATTTCTTGGTAAAAGTTTTATTTTTTGAATAGCAATACAAAACCAACTGAAATGAATAATATTTTTGTGTGTATGTATGAATGTGGCCTCGATACAACACGAGTGTTACTCTTGTTAAGTTTGATAGTTCCTCAAACACCCTGACCCATAAAAGTAAAGTCTTTGTTGATTCTGATAAGATTTGGTAAGAGAATTAGTAAGCGGGAGTAACCCCAATGGATACACTCTGAAAGTAGCATACTTTTTAAGTAATATGTACATAATTCGGCTATTGGAAAAATAGATCGAGAAAATAGTAGACATGTAAATGATTGTAATTTGTTCAAAATGGTATTTTTTTTACTTAAGAGCATTGTATGATAGTTTCTAGAAAAATGTAGGTCTGTTATGTGTAAAGTTTATTGTCGAAATTTGAAGGAGATCGTAGCGGTTTAACACCCAATGTAAACAGCATCGATCCTATAAAGACCATTTAAGCCTAAGAATACAAATCCGATGGATTACATGTCTAAAGGACTAATTTTTTGTGATTTACAGTTCTTCTAACGCCAGAGGCCACCTTTTGATTGTTTCGGCTAGGGAGTATTATAGTGGTATCTAGCAAGTTTAAGTGGAACCAGTTACATTGCCGAAATTTTGTAATACACCTTGTGTTGTTTTATTATAGATATGTATAATATGTGTTATTTTTCGTGCATAGATACTTTAAAATGCAGCAAAAACAAGTTTGGTAAAACAATATAAATAAAACTAGAAAAGAAACATTACTTTCGTCTGCTTCTCCTTTTGTTCTATGTAAAGTTACAAGACGAGTTTCATTCCTAGTACTATACAAACTGTGATAGTGCGATTGCCAAAAAAATCTCCACCTTTTTATTACGATTTTGGGTGGTAAACAACTGGGCACATTGATTGGCTGGAATTGCAGTAAGATACGAACCAATTGCATTTTTATCTCGTGGTGTGGGCTTTTGTTCATTTGATGTGGTTTGGGGGACTGTTGCATTTATCAATTATTTATTAGCTTTAGTTCACCTGTCATAATTGCACAGCCGGATACGAGGACATCTGTTTCGATATCTGTTTTTTTCCACTGTGAAATCCTTTCACCCCTATAAATAATAATAATAGAGAGGCGATACTTTGCTTCGCAAAAATTTGATTAAATGCAACTTGTTGTACATCTTGTTAGTCTCCATTAAAAGGTCGATCAGAAAAATGAAACGGTTGCTTTAAATTGTTGAACAAAATGCATTTCTTGTCTTTGTATAGCGTTACGCTTTCACGAGAAAAATTTGAAAACAGGAGAAAGCAAGTAGAAATGGTGTTGCGCGTGCTTCGTGCACTCTTACTTCAATTCATCGGTGAAGTAAAAGCTGTTGCCTCTGCTTGCTATACGGTTAGTCTTGCTTCGCGTACAAAAGCTACGTTTAAATGATCAAAACAAATCGACTTACATAGTACTATTCGTGCTTGAAGCTTGTTTCGAGGCTTTGAAAAAAGCGGAAGGTTTGTTTTCTGTGACTGATTTTTGCAAGAATTATGGGGAGGCCCTAAAGGTGCGATTACAACTCGCAACAATTCGTTTCATTCTTGAAGCGCGGTAACAGTGCGCGATGCAAGCTGAAGCGTGTCGGCGGTTGCGCATATTACCACCCACTTGAGGGACCCTGCCAGACCTGGGAAGATTCCGACGAGCGACACGGCTTTGAAATCATGAGATTTAACAAACTAGAGGCAACCGACATTGTTGGAACAGGGATGGAAAAAAGTAGTTGTACTGATGGAAAATGCATGCAACACCTAAAAAGTCGTTGAAGAAAAAAAAATTGCTAATTTTATGACAGTTCTCCTTGGTACCGCCTCCTTTGATCAATAAGAAAATCAGCAAACATTTGTTTTGAGAAAATACAAAAGCGGCTTTCGTTGTTCAGAGTACATGGCTTTTGGTTCTCTAGCCTGGTTTCCATATGATCGCTCACGATCGCCGGATCGCTGAAAATGCTGCCAGCGATCGTCAGCGATTATATGGA
>JAOBYE010472530.1:0-13501 GCA_025403585.1 Parazoanthus swiftii | reverse complement strand
TTGCAAAGGGTCCCCCCTTTGCTGAAAACCTGAAAATAGGCTGTTTTTGTATACTTAGTTAATGTGGCCCAGCGCTTGAACAGCAACTTCACTGCTCAAACTGAGTCGCTTTTACGAAACTACTGGATTGACTTGTTGAATGTACAATCTTGGACAAAATTAGTTGGAACAGTTGGTGTCAATGCGCACTTCTCAACCGTCTCTTCCCCCCTCCCCCGTCACAATGTTGGTCTAACAACATTGCATGGGGGTGGGAGGGGGCGTTAATTTATAATTAAGCGTTTCAACTATTTTGTCCAAGATTGTAGATTAAACGTGCCTATCCAGCAGCTTTATAAAAACTTCTCAGTGTGAGTTGTGAAGTTGCTGTTGGTGCACTGGGCCACTTTAACTAACTAAATAAAATCGACCTATGAAGCTGATGGATATGCTCGTTGAATCTAGGTGCATTTCTGTAAAGTAACGATAGCGGTTACCTAGCAACCGTTAGCCAAAAATTAGGTGAAAACACATTTATTCTGCTGAAAAAGAGTAGTAAAGTATAGACCAATTTTTGCCCAAATACAGACTCATTCGTCCAAAAACAGACTCATATGAACCCAAAACAGATTCACAGGCCCTATTCAATTTGAGCTTCCCTAATACAGACTCAGTGCACTAGTACAGGCCAATTTGTACAGATACAGGCCGTTTTGCCCAAATACAGACCACTTTGCATAGTACATACTAATTGGCCCAAATACAGACACATTTGGCCAAATAGATTTTCATTTGCTGAAGTAGTGACTCGTTTGCTAAAAGACAGACTCAATGTGCATAAAATGTCACATTTTTAGGCCAAACAACTTTTTTTGAGATTTCAGACCTAGCTTGCAAAGGGTCCCCCACTGCTGGAAACCTGAAAATAGGCCTTTTTTGTATACTTAGTTAAGGTGGCCGAGTGCTCCAACAGCAACTTCAGTGTTCACATTGAGTCGTTTTTATGAAGCTGCTGCATTGGTTCGTTGAATATAGGTGCATTTCGTTGACGTCAGAATGGCGGTTGCCACGCATATTTTTTGCTTGGAAGGATGGGTAAATAGAGACCTATTTATGACAAAATACAGACTCATTCTTCCAAATACAGATTCAAATGACCCCAAAACAGATTCACAGGCCCCAACGCAGTTTGAGCATTTAGCAATCTTTTAGCAACCATTAACAAAACCCACGTAGTTGTCGAAAAGAGTATAGAATAGTAGTATGGGTGTTGTGGTCTGTCATTTAGACATTGTTGTAAAGCACCTGATACAACAATTTATTTTATTTCTTAAAGTATTTTAGATGTTAATGGGTCTCTAATGTTGACAGATTATGTTAGAGTAGCTAGAAAAAAGTTCTAACTTGTAATTGAATTCACAAAAAATTGCTTGCACCACTGGTTTCAATTAAAAAGAAATGTCTGTTTTTATGGAAACTAACATGGTGTTGTTGTTTCGGCCTAAAACTGCGCTCACCCGACCCATTTCACATTCCAGCAATCCTCTATTTGTCCTGTATACTGTGTGTCTGTGAGTCGGTCTAGCCCCGTTTTTTCTTTGCTCGAAACATCTCCGGGCTTGGACCTTACGCTAAATGTAATTATCATGTCTCTACGACTCCGACTTTCAACCAGTCGCACTTGAACGGGTTGAAAGGTTTTTTTACCTTTTGCGAAAGATCTTTTTTTACTGCAGTACATAGACCCTAAGCATAAATAGCGGCTATTTTAATATTCTTTTGTCTGTATTTAAAATAGCCTGACTAGCCTCGTTCAGGTTGACATATTCTTTTGATTGTTTGACTTAAAAACGAGGCTAGTCAGGCTAATTAAATGCAAACATATGTTAATTACGGAGCATCATGCCTTTAAAATAATAGTAATAAAAACAGTGATAATAATAATAACAACAATATTAACAATAATAATAATAATAATAATAACTATTTTATTCATATTGTGCAAAAACATATACAATATCCCTTACTTATTACATAAATATATATTATAATAGTTTGACCAATACTATCGAACTACGAATTACCGTAAAATTAATAAGTACTATTAAACTATGTTTTACTATAATATCTTTTAAACAGTCAATCAGTAAATATTTGGTTTATAAATTTGGTTTATAGTTTCAACATCTACAGCCAACGGAGGAGGGGGAAGTGAAGGGAAGTAGTTACTTGGGTTTGTCTTTGCTGGACTACTTTAACCGCTGTTCTATCATAGCCACTTTTGTAGTCAATCATAGACCTTTGGCCACTAGCCTAGCCGCTTCTTTCAACCTTAGATGTAAATTGCGTGAAACATCTGCGCACGCGTCCAGATTTCTTGCCAAAAAACGCCAAATTCCCACACTTTGATCAGTCAGAATGCCAGAACTGAGCTGGCGGAAAATGTAATAAACACTAAGTATTAAGGCCCGAAAGCCTCGTTTTACCAGTACTACGAATGCAACTAAGTATTCAATTGCAAAAGGGAAGACGCTATTCAGCCTTTCCGCTGTCAGATGAGATTTCTCAAATATTTTCAATTTCCATTAAGAAGAAAACCCTGTTCCCATTTTAACCCTTAAACGTTTATTGGGGGAGGGGTCGAATGAAACCCCAAAGGTTTTTCTAGCTTGAAGTCCAATTAAAGATACATCTTCTGACGTTGATTGGAAGATGTCGTCACTGATAACTTTTCAAAATTAGTTATACAAACTTAAGTTTGAATCAATTTTTCAATTTTTTCATTTCTTTTTAAATATCTTCCAACTTGAGCCTGAACATCTAAGTTTTCTATTAATTTCAAGAATTTGCAAAATTCAAAATTTTTTGGAAAATCCAAGATGGCGGCGACAATGGCGGACATGCTGTCCAATGACTGTTCCTAATCAGCAAAAGTTCTTAATTAAAAATTGATTGTTATCACAGAACGCAATTAGCAAGGCCAAACCTGCCTTGCACGCCAAATGGGCAGTTTCATCTGTAACCTATTCGAATATCATATTTTAAATCATTTATTATAAACATTGGTGTTTGTTCAAAATGCCTAAACGTTTTAAGGGTTCAGAAGCGACCCCTTTCTAACACACCAAGTCTATACTAGAGAAATGGAACCTGTCTAGCGCCACTTCCACTTAGCAGAAACCTCTTTCCCCTCGGTCAGGCACCAACATTAATTTTAAACAAAACAAACTGCAAGAACCAAAGTGAAAAATAAAATGAAATGAAAGCACTTGTTTAGACACAAGGAAGCGGGTTATACGCTCTTTTGACAAGAGATATTAAAATGATAATTGAAATTCAACGCTTAAGTGAACTGAGTATTTGTTTTCTTACTGAAGTGATAAAATCTCGCTGATCTGACCAGTACACTAGAACCACTTGCTGGCGGAGTGTGTGAGGATAATTAAGACCTGTTTCTTTGTGAATAATCGATGACAGCCGAGCTTTATTGTAGGAACACGGCATCATTTGTTTAATCAACGTAAACTCAATGTTAACCCTAATCTTGGGTCAAGTGTATTTTATCAGATTTTTTTACGAGCAAGCGCGTTTTCTGCAGAGTCTACCCTAACGGTATGTTATTGTTAATATTGTGTTTAATTTTGACTCTGAAATGCGTGAAATAGATATTCTATATACAAACTTGTTTATGTTGTTAAAACAGATTAACTGTGTCGTTTACTGATGTTTATGGACAGAAAAAAAACGTTCTATTTATTCTATTCAATCTAGATCTTGCAGTTGCGTCCAGATATCGATCTTATACTAAATTTATTAAATTTATCTTCTTCGCAGAAAAAGTAAGGTTCTTCATAATTAGTTAACAATAAAAAAGATTAAAAAAACTCAATCTCTACAACCTGAGTAAAAATATGCATACAAGTTCATTTCAATAATATCACTCATTTTTGCGGTTACTTAAAATCGAGATATTACAAAATGATAGTATATTCGCGGGACTATAACTTCGCAATTTTGCAATAAAAGTTGCGTTGAGAGGCTCTAAGTTTCGCAGAATTTTCCTAGATGCTGGTTTTCATCACCAAACATATATTTTAAAAATTGACGCCACCAACTGAAACATTGAACTAAACCATAAGAGAAAATTGTTAAAATATTGATGATTGAAATAATAAAAAAAATAAAAAAAATAATAATAATAACAAAAATAATAATTCAAAAATAGAAATAGTATTAGTAATATAATAGATTTATCCGTCTTGTCAGACGAAGCCAATGTTCCTCTTAAATTCTTGCGCGTGCGTGTTTGCGTACGGCGTTTTCTTGCTGGCACCCCCATCCGTTGTAGGCACGAGTGGCACTCTTCGTATTTGAAGTTATAGCATAACAATGTAGCACAGACGGGGTTGTCCCCGTTTGTTTATAACCAAGACATTTCGAATACGAAAGCTAACTCTTGACCCCAACAAAATGCAAACTAAGCAATTTCTAGCTCCTATACGGTACCCCCTTCGGATCTTGAAGTTAACCTTTGAGTTTTGCGCATGCACTTTTCAAAGGTCAATTAAACTCTTAACTTTAGATTTTCATGAGTTTATTTTGTGGCACATTAAGGTTAAACCAAATGCTGTTTTCGTGGTACGTCAAAGTTTTTGCGTTGGTACTTGCTGCCAAGCTGTGGGAACAGGCGAAAGGTAAGGAGAGACATGCGTCAACAGTTCTTATCAACTTTGCTATTGTTATTATTATTATTGTTATTTTCAATTGTTATTATTATAACTACTATTATCTCAATCATTATGTACAATTGGTGCTATACTATTACAGACAACTGAGGTCGACAACTTCATAATTCACAGATCAGATTCCAAATTCTACATTTCAACGCCGTGATTCAGTTAAGGCTTGTTACAAAACCATTTATTGAATATCGTCTTTCCTGAATAATTTCTTAAATACATAAACAGTATCTTTACCCTAGCCCTGCAGAATCAAGAAAGTTTATTTTCGATTACAAGGTTCTAAACTGTACAATTTTCTAAATGATGAATGGTTGAATCCTGTAACCCATACCCTAACATTAATCGGAGGAAACCAAGTATCAGTGATGTTGCAAATTTTGGAACTAAAATCCCAAACTTAAATAGAGTTATAGTAACTATAAATTAATGATTGTGATTTGATTTGATAATGTCGTTTGTGTACACGTCAGCAATATTCGATGGAAGTATAGATGGAACCTAACGTGTTAGAATCGATCTTGGCATTGAGAATAAGCTGTGAGATCATTTTAACATTAAGTAAAATCTAAAATACTGTAAGAGCAGACATGCAGTAACTAACGGCTTTAATTGAGGCTTCAAAAAGTTGAAAACAGTTTGCCACAGATTATGCACCTATCAATCAATTGATCAATGTTAAGCCGGCGATGGTGGGGAAAGGTGGGGCAGATTTGGGGATTTGGCGCATTTCCGGGTAGGGTATTTAATGACTGCCAGCCGAGGGTCGGGTATTTAACCAATAATGTTAGTGCAGAAAGCCTAAAATTGTCAAAACCTATTTTGGCCCAGAGTTGCTACAAAAGATTTAAATGCGCCACACCTGTCCTCTAGCTTAACATTGACAAGTGCATTACTAAGTGAGAAGATCCATAGCTATACATTAATGGAATGTAACCATGGTAACAGCAAGTCTCTTTAATACTCATTGTTGTCGGACGCAGGGAATCGTCATCATCTTTCTCACAAACACTCCAACCAGGGCCACGAACGGCACAATATGATTGGCAACACCCACGGCTACTACAGCCGAAGTAACGGCTTACATTACAAAGGGGAGAATTCCCCGTATGGCAGCCTCACCCGGAGGTTTCGCACTGGATGGAGAATTCCCGGTTTACCTCAGCTCCTTGGAACTCGTGTTCGGTCGTTTGCACTAATGGGTACCCCCCTGACAGGCTCCAAAATGTTCCACGACCCTCCCCCACAGGGAAGACAGGGCGCTTTCTCTATAAACGAGGAAGAAGTAAAAGGTATTGAAATTCACTTGTTTACTTTCATTTGCGTCACAATTTTGCAACACATGATGTAGTTAACTTAGGGGTTTCACTGAAAGCGTACCTTGCGACAATTTAAATGCGTGCTTCGAGATTTCGTTGAGGGACTAAATTTATAGTTTGAATCCATTTACACTTATTCTGTAAACAAAACAACCTGGCTTTGGGATGTCATTATTTTCAAAAACAACAAATAATTTTGTGGGTTTGGTGGTTCTTTTAAATATGTTGTGCGCAATAACAACAGTATAGGTATAGATCGGATATTTTCTGTTTCTGTAATAGGTTGCACTACATGCTTAAATGCTTTAATACTTAAATGAGAACACTTCTAAATCAGCGCTATGTGCTAAACTTAAGGGGCAATCAGCTGGAGAATGAGCTGTCCTAAATACTTATCATAAATAAATATTTGACATATTAATATATGATACAGGTTGAGTTCGAAAAAGGGGCTAAGTGAAAATTATATACAGTGGTACTTAAATGAAGCTAAAGCAATTTGTTTGAAGGCTGAAATTTTTTATAGGTTGCTAGATAGGGGGGCGTAGTTCCGTACTACAATGGAAGAGGGAAGACCAGCTGTTTGTGTTAAATCGGAAATGTTACAGTTATCAGTTACTAGCTCCGTTAATATGCGTCGGTTACCCAAAAACCCATACATCAGTGAGAAGCTTATACAATTGCCTAAATGTTGGTGCACGTTGGTTTTGTAAAGTTGTTTTTGTAAGTGCGAACAAGTCCGCCAAGTCGCTCAGTTCTTATTTTTTGACATCGTTTGTTATCATCCTAAAATCAGCACAGTTTAAATTCTAACAGCGTATCAGAAAGTTTTTATAGCATATCGTAAACTTCCGAATGTTAGCCCGTGGAACTTTGGCTTCCCAACTACTTTTTAATGGCCTTAATGGCCTTCGGTGTGTGTGTGGGGGGAGGGGTTAGGTTAGGTTATACTGGGAGATGTCTTTTTACGAACCTCATCACACCTTGATACTTGATTGGATACTAACTGTTATTTAAATAAAGATACTGCAGGTTAATCCACGTGTTTTAAGTGCTGTATTATCAGTAGTGCACTGGGTCAGCATATCACCGACAATCCAAAGCCGAAGTCACAAATGTTTATTGTTCTAATAGGTGCTGGGACTTATCAGGTCAATGACAACAGCGTTGATGTGGAAATGAAGCTGAAGATCACACCTAAGGGAGGAATGCCTCGGCCGCGTCCGGCCCCAGTTCCCGCTCCAATTCCTGCCCCTGTTCCCGCTCCTGTCGTGCCAACATTCTGTTTAGTGCCTTGCAGCAGTGCGCAGGCTCAAACCGCGCCCCAAGCTCCAGTTCCCGCCCCGGCATTGTGTCCTGTACAGTGCCCTGCTCCGGCCTCAGGGGGACAAGCTCCGGTAGGTCCGGGAGGGTCTCCAAATACTACACCAGGAGCCGGGGGACAAGCTCCAGTATCTCCTAGTGGACAACCAAATGCAGGGGGGCAAACTCCAAATGCAGGCGGACAAACCCCGGGTACCCCTACTGGGAAACCACCAGCATCAGGGAGTGGTGGCAACAAAACCCCGGCTCCGGAACAAACAAGTGTAGCACCATCAGGGAGTGAGTATTCATAACTATGTGATAGAATTCAATCACTTTATTGTTTCCAAAGGAAGGAGGCGGAGGATTAATGGGGAAAATTGAAGAATGTTAACTGTGCTCATATGTAATACGTCATACACACGTTTAAGTTGTTTTGAACGTGTATGAGCATTCTTAGAGCTATCATAATCCATCAAACAAGATCGTCATACAAACAAATTTCTAGGTTGACTTGCCCAGCTGCTTCTCCTTTCATCTCAGTCTACGAAAAACGTTTAAGTCTAACACTGAGACCTGTTTTCCATGACTTTGCTAGTGTATTTAAACATATGATAAATGCATTTCAAAGAACTCTTTTGTTAAAATTATTATTATTATTATTATTAATATCATCATTATTTTGATTTTTTATTTCTTTTTATCATTATCACTATCGTTATCGCTTTTTGCCATTATTATCGTTATTGTAACTGTATAAAGTTAGCTATTAGAGTTTAGACTTTTTATTTTTAACGAAAAAAATTTTGTGATCTTTCGAATGCGGCTAAATCTCCCTTGTCGGTAGTTGATTTATGTTGATTGCAGAAAAGTCTCTAAGTGTTAAGTGTTAAAACACTTTTACCGCAATTGTCAAAGAAGTTGTTTGTTACTATGTTTACTATTATTGCCTTTATTATTGTTATTGTTCTTGCTATGGTTATTGTTTTTATTTATTGAATCACGTAGGGAGATACATTTTTGAAGACCGTTACCTTACTAGTGAATATTGCTTGCCTTCCATCTAGCCAATGCTAAACCACAAGCGTCCAAACCTACCGCCGGCCCTGGAAAGACAACGGCTGCGCCAGGAGGAGGGTCTAAAACCCCAACGTCTGCTCCTGGGGGAGGGGGTAGCACTACACCGTCCCCGAATGCTGAAACTACCCCAGGGCCTGCGAAAAGTAAGGGATTATTTGGCAAAGGAGAATGATCATTTATGCACCCGACTGAACAATCTCGTGAACAGTAATATAAGTCTACTTTTAGAATAACCTTTAATTGAAAAAGTCACCCACCCATAAACTTAGAATATACTAACTAACTTACTGACCAACTGACTGAATGAATGACAACCAACTAACCAACTGGATAACTGACTGACTGACTAAGTAGGCTCATTTATCATCATATCAATTATCTAACTAACTAACTAACTAACTAATAAACGAACGAATGGTCTAGAAAGCTTGCTGACTAACTAAAGAATTACTTTGCGAGTTTTTCTGCTTATTGATGGATCACTTTGCTTGGTATGGAAGGCTGTTTATGAAATGCTAAGTATTTTGCGTACAATTGTAAAAGACAAAAAAAGCCATACTGGTCCTCGCACTCGGCTAATAAGAGGTATTTATGTAGCCAGGTTTTATAAAAGTGGCAGCGATGGTTAAAATACTATTGTCACACCAGACTTTAACTGCTTTGTAGACTATGAAGAAGAGGTTCTCAACGCGCACAATATGTATCGCAAGAGACACAATGCACCGCCCATGAAGTTAAACCCGAGCATGAGCTCGTCCGCGGCGGAATGGGCCAAGTATATGGGCGAGAACAAAAAGTTTGAACACTCGCCTGGAGAGAAGCGCGACAACAATGGCGAGAACATTGCAGAGTGGTGCGACTCTAAGCCGGAAAACGGAAGCCAGGTCAGCTTTAGATGGTGAGTAGTCCTTCTACTGGACGAAAAGGAGCTCAGCTCTAAGGAAAGCGAAGCAAGGAAAAGCAATGCAAAGCAACGCAAAACAAAGCAAAGCATCGCAACGCAATACAAAGCAAAACAATGCAAAACAAAGCTAAGCTAAGCTAAGCTAAGCTAAGCAAAGCAACGCAACGCAACGCAACGCAAAACAAAGCAAAGCTAAACAAAGCTAAACAAAGCAAAGCAAAGCTAAGCTAAGCAAAGCACTTTCTGCGTTGATGAGCTTTATTGCATTGTTATATTTGTATCAATGATTTTTTTCATTGTAGAAATTCGTAATGTTGAATTCCTTCAATTCTTTTTATAAAACGTATTTCCTTTTGATCTGTGTATGTACCGATATTAATACACGAGGCAACCTTTTTTAAAATATCTGCATACCTGTTGCGGTCTTGCCTCATTGTTCTTTCTTCATTGGAAGTCCAGTTAAAGATAACATTAAAAGAGAAAATTAATTACAGTGTTTTGCGTGTCTCATCCAGGTATAACGAAGTGTGTGACCCTGGTTACGGCTTCAACAGTAACGACATGGACTGGGGTGCAGGTCACTTCACCCAAATGGTGTGGATCAACTCGACAGAGCTGGGGGTTGGGTACTATGACAGGAAGAGACCAGATGGGTTTGTGTGCCGAACCGTTGTAGCTCGCTACAAGCCCGCAGGAAATGGCGGAGGCAGGTTCCTTGAGATGGTGAAGAAAGGATCCTTTGACAAGAGCAAGCATTGTAAGAGCAAGGGAAGGCGGAGCGGGTTGTTGAGGGGCGTCAATAAAGACACTTATTCTGGGATTAGGAGAACAGAAGTTCGTCATGCTAAGCATAAACACTCTAATAAGTATATTTAGATGTGTGGTTTTCACCATTCTTAACGGTCTATAAATCACACGTCAATCAGTCGATCAAAGTTTCTGTTTTTTCAATTATGTGATTCAGTTTTATGACCAGTGTTAAAAACACGTGTTTCGGACATCATAAAGTTTTAAACATAAGCATGAAATTCTGTCTTGCTGTCGTTTAGTTTCGCCATGTTATGGCACGTCCAAGCACGGACATCAACAAAACACTCCTCCATAGCTTGAATGGCTTGGCCTTGAGAGATTGAAGATGTAGGACGAATTTTTTATGCGTGTCGTCTGCGAACACGTGAACCTACGATAAGTGTTTAAGCACGTTAAACAGCCTAGAAGCGTACATTATGAATAACAAAGGTCCTACTCCATTAATATATATAAAGAGAGAGAAGTCCCGAGATTGTTCCTGTTTGATGGTTACATGTGATTTCCTCCCACGCATGAACGATGTAATCCAAGAGAGAGCAACTTCAATGATGCCAAAGTCAGTCTCCAGCTTGAGTGGTCTATAGTATCGAACACGGCACTGTGGTCTAACAAGACGAGCAGTTTGACTTTCTGCCTGTCCATACTGAGGATGTCGTTCTAAACTTTAAGTGAGGCAGTCTCAGTGATATGATGTTCTCGGTAAGATGACTGGTTATCAGGCATGGGAGCGTGCTTCCAGCAGTGGTCGAGAACCTGCGGTATCACAGCTTTCTCAGCAATTCTAGAAACAAAAGGAAGCTTGCTAACCGGACGAAAGTTTTCTCGTATGAGTTCAAGACTGAGCTCAGTGACAGTTCAATGACTTATAAGTCACCCAGACCTTTATTTCATCGACTTCGACACGACTTCTTTGACACGTAAAACAACATTCCTCACACGTTTTAAATATAACTATTTTTGGATACAGCCGCATACTTCCTTTCACTCCTGGCCAGCAAAAAAGTTGCTTTATAGATAAAAATTTTCCATGAAACACGCCTTTGCGAATTTCGATCAAGTAGTACTTTAATAATGCAACGTGATTCAATAGAACAATTTAGACTTGAGTCAAAATTAAACTAACGGTTAAAGGGCAAGTTCCACCAGTTGTTTTTTTCGGCTATTCCGGTTGACTTAATGAATAATTACAAAATTCTACGTTAAAAACGGGGACAAGTGAGGTTCAAGAATTGAACAATTTTTTTTGTAAGGGGACAAGTGAAGTTAAAAAATTGAACAGTTGTCACACGTATGACGTTAAAAGTTACCAAAGAGTCAAACTTGGTCACACTTGTGCCGCTAAGGTCACACTAGTGCCACACTTGTGCTGCTAAGGTCGAGTAAGTGTCGCACTTGTGCCACTAGCTTCACTCCAGTGTCACACTTTTGCAACCTTGCTCATTTCGGAGTCACATGTCACACTAGTGTCACATTTGTGCCACGTGTACTAAGATCACACCAATGCCACTAATTTGCCACTTGCAACACTCCAGAGTCACATCTGAGCCGCTAAGGTCGCATCATCGTCAGTTACTTAGCTTTTCACCGAGAAATAACGATTTAAATGAACCAATCACAGTGATCGACCAATGAATTAAAGAAGCTATTGTAGGCAGGTTGATATAGTGTACGTTGAGGACAACTACTTGACCCGTTAACAGATTTTTTTACAAAAAAAGGTATTAGATGCCGAAGTATTCTTTTGGTTACTAAGACTTTTTGAAAATTGCCATGGGGCTTCAGGTTTTCGTTTCAGTGCTGCTCCTCAACGTTTCATGAGACTCCAGTTTCATCATGATGGGAGTGGTAGCAGTTTCTTTGGCCTTTCACTGAGTTGATCTTGAGGATGCACGAACCTTTGACCCCAAGCCATCTTCATAGGCCACTTTCAGTTTTTAGTATATTTGTTTGCCATATAGAATACGTAAGATTTCAATACATAGATGTAGTTGTTATAGTTGTTATTTCCGCATTTGAATTCGGGTGAGTCTTGTCAGTCTTGGCGCGTCACTTTCGAAAGTGGAAGTTCCAAATGAATATTAATTTATCGAAAATTCTATTTTTGCAGATGAAACACGGGGAAGAAAAATAATAGTTCGAAATTGGTTATTTGCTACTGCTACCGATTTTTTTTTTGAGGTCGTTGATGATTACACATACAAGTTCATACTATCTTGGAGTTATCGAGGTTATTTTGGAGGTTACTTCAAAATTGCTAAATAAATTTCATAATAAAGTGTTGAGGGCATACTGCTGCCTCTAAGAGTTTTAATTGCAAATGTTAAACATGAATCTCTTTGAACCATTTTGATGCATGCAGTGGTTTCTCCGATTGTACTCCATGGATTTTATCTTGGACGTCCTTCCGTATAAGGAAGGTTTCTGCTCTAAGTTAATTTGCAGAGAAGTACTTTAATGTCCTTTCGTTTAAAAATAATCAAACAAATGTTAGGTACACATTCTAAAGTATCAAATGTGGTAGTATATGCGAAATTGGGTATAACTTCGAAGTCTCTCATAACGAGGATATCTATATATACAACACGGTTTTAAAACGCTGGCTCTTAGCTTACAGAAACTCTGGTCTGAACGTATTTAGGTTATGCGGGAGCTGTATTGTTCACCACCTTTTGGAGAAAAAATGTGTGTTTCTGTGACAAAACACTGAAGTGAAGCTTACCTCAACACACGATTTAGTTTTGTTAAGAAATGTCTTATCAACGTTTTTAAAAACCTTTTGAGCCACACAAAAACAAGGAACTAATTCTGATACGAGCGCATTAACTGACAAATTTTGATTAATTAAAAATTTTAATTAAAAACGACATTCTTTACATTGATCTTGGTATTTTAAATTTAAATCTCTAGCTTTACATTTCCCAGTTATAAATAACGAAAACAGAAACTACTGAAAATCACTTCGAAAGTGATTACTTAATCACTGAAGATTGCCATGGGACTTTAGGTTTTCAAGTTAATTTGCGGAGAAGTACTTTAATATCGTTTCGTTTAAAAATAATGGGTACGGCAAGGTTCATTAAGTGCTGCAAACCTTTGGAAACCTTGAAAGGGGGATCCATTCGGTATCCCCTCCCGTAAACGTTTAGAAGTTAACTAATAACTGATGCCTTTTTGTATATCTGCATATATTGTGGTTATGCTCCAATTTGCATTCTTTGTATTCAGTGTATTACTGCCAGTAGTAAAAGGTTCGATTGATTTTTTCCTATTCAGAAGAATAGAAACACTTCAAAGAATGACAGTGAAACTACTTTGTCCACTGGCTCTTGCCTGCTGCTCTTGTTTTTTAATCAGTACATCCAGAGTCT
>JAOBYE010472419.1:0-13502 GCA_025403585.1 Parazoanthus swiftii | reverse complement strand
AGGTTTTCCAGGCCTGGAATTTAAATTTTTGATTTTCCAGGACTTTCCAGGTTTTCCAGGACCCGTACGAACCCTGCATAATTATATTTTTGCAATCACAAAATATAACCTAAATCAATAAAATACACAAAAAAAAACTAAAAAACTAAAAAGCACATCAAAATGAGATAGTTTGAATGATTAGTTTTAACAGAAGGTTTGATAAGGTGAAACTTTTCAAAGTTTATGTAGAGGAAGATAGTCCTATGCGAAAATGAGGCCAACAACCGCAAATAGTACTTTTAGTCTTTTATTTGCTTTACTAAACTTAAAATATACGACAGTCTCTTCATGTAAACACACACGTATTGACTTAACTGGTGAGGACAGGAAAGATCTCATAAGTGGACTATAGAAAATGTCTGCATATTGTGCAGCGTTTGAACGTGATTAAACAAGTGGTGCCGTTAAACCAGCTTGTTTTTGTCATTTCTTTCCGAAAGACAGACTTTTTGTGAAGTTTTAGGCTTGGTCGACAAATGACCCGAAAAATGTCGACATATTTCATACATTGGCGTTGCCTCCGTTTCGTCTGGGAGAACTGGACGACTTTCGCATCTGCACACTTCAATTGATAATATTTGTATCCACAAACAAATACTCACGTTTCATTAATGGAATGCTTTTGAACCAACCGAAACTCGTGTTTTACAAACTAACTACATTGTATTTTCAATTTAAACTTTCCTACATTTTCTTTGAGACATTTCAAAACTACTGTTCCACTTTTAGAAAAACATACCACTTTGCTATATTCTCGGGATAATGATCTTTGGTATCCGGACGGAATAACAACAGTATCCCGATAGATAATCCAATATACTGAGATATCTGATATCGTTCTGTTACACAACCGGGATTTATACAAAATTTATAATACACAAGTGGTACACTATGAAAACGGCTTTTGGGAAACACTATATTCAGTAACGCCTATTAACGAGCAGTTCTTTTTAGATTTCTTTGTTCAGTGTACATTTTGTTTTGTTTGTGCCAAACGGAAACTGGCTCAAACAATCAAGACTCACGTACTATTCAAAAGCTATAACAAATACGTATGTGTGTACAACAAGTAATTTACCTGCGAGTCTTCCACTGGTAATGTTAACTGTGACAGTTTGCCAAGATTCTGTGAAATAAAAATACCGAGTATACTTATATGCCATGAAATTGGGCAATCACAACGCTTTTTTTATACACTTTGTCATCACGGAACAAAATACCTCACCGTAAGTGCAACAAAAATCGACGCTTGATGTAACAATTAACTCGCCCTAAACGTAACAACTTTAAACCTAGTGTTTTTTAACAGCAACAACCTTTATTGTACTCCTCCAAATAAAATACTTTCAGCTTTCACATAAATAAAATTTAACTTAAATGTTGACTAGTACGGAAAAATACTAAAAACTCTTTAAATTTAAGTTAGTAAATACTTTAGAAGTACTGGCATCTTAAAACAACAACAGGGTTAACGGATTTAGGTGCCAGCTTACAAGAACTTCTATAAATATGCACAGGTCGGGTTACACAAGAGGACGGTATGCACACGCACACAAATAACCCACATTGCTTTTCATAATTTAGGGCCTTTGAATCGTATATTGAAAATTCCATAGTTTGTTCTAGCTTTTGAAACTTACATGTAGTCTGTTTGACAGCTAGTCGTGTGTGTTATAACAATGCACCTGATCGATATTTTAAAAACGATTGTTCAAAAAGCATGAGGCAACAAGCTATTATGAAATTTATACATCATGATTCCAATGTGAAAAGTGACTAAGTCAAAGGATTTCAATATGCCTAAGGACTTAAACAATGGACTAGATGGATGATCGAATGCAGAGGAGGAGATAAGGTGCAGTACCCTTTTCTGCAAGATGTAAATTGTTTTAAGTTGCCTTCATATGTTTAGCCCCAACTAATGAGACCATTAGTTAGGAATGGATAAATAAAAGTGTAAGATAAATTAAAGTGGCTCCCACCTGTTTTCCATTTTGCTGTGCTACTGAACTTTATGAAAGGCTTTCCTAAACATCATGATGGATTCGTACCAGTTTTGTTAGCTGGCGTTACAACAATGTTTTAGCTTATCAATCCTTGTACTACCACCGGAAATTTTGTTTTCGTGGCAATTTGCCAGGGCCTCAAACACACCCTACTTTTAACATCTGGTTGCATTTTACTCAAAAATTAGTCGGTGAACTTCCTTTTTTATTTCATCAAAACTGTTTGCACATCAAAGCGCACATTTAAGGAAATTTTAAAAATTTTCTGTCAAAAAAGTTTGGCGCCACCTTAATTTTTTTAAATATTTGGGTGGCGCAAGAACCTCTTGACAAATTTTTTTGAAAATTTCTTTAAATACGCTCTTTGGTGTGCAAACAATTTTGATGAAGTAAAAAAGGAAGTTCACCAACTAGTTTTTGTGTAAAACACAATCTAATGCTAAAAATTAGATATTTTGAGGCTTTGTCGAGTTGCCATGGTAACGCAAGTTTCCATAGGAGAGCAAAAGTTGATAAGTTTACATGTAAAGGTTATAGTAACACCAGCTAACAAAAAGTAGGACTAATCTACCTCTACAAATGAGTAAGCCTTTCACAAAGTTCAGTGGCATTGTAAACTGTAAAACTGTTTCGAGCCACCTTAACTAAAATAGACAAACTGGCGGAACTTGCAAATTATGCCAATGCTTCTTCTAATTTCTTTACAGATATGCTAACTTTTTTCCAGTTTAGGTTGGAGTCAATTAGGAGTAAAAAAAAGATGACATGGAACTCCCTTAATTTCAAATGTGTATGACTAAGTAAAAGATTAATACTGAGACTTGTAGTATTTCTTTGCGCTGGATAAAAAAGGACAAAACTCGATTTTTATATGTTGAGTGAGAGCTTGTTAGCACACAACCATGCACACACTTCCCCAATTCATTATTTACGAAAGCCTCTAAACCTCCCAATTTCTTGGTTTCATAAAACAGATAAGCATCATCTGCAAACATGTGAAAGTCAATTAAACCGAACAAGTGTGAAAATCATTTAATCAGGAGCCCTGTGGAACTCCGCATGATATATTACTTTCCTAGACCAATTTTATTCACCCTAAACGTAACCATACCGAAGAAATTTGGATTTGGTACTGATTTTGGCCTCCAATAGCGATGTTTTTCTAGGTATGTGTACATATCAAAGCAGTAACACGGCAAGATATCTAAATGCTAGATTTGGCTCATGTAATCTGTGTTTTCACTTTACCTTTGTTGAAGAAGCCTGCCCAACGTCCTGGTTACACAAGCCATATCCATTGAGAAGACCCTGCAGTCTGGATAGGGAGGATGGAAACAACTCAGGAGTGTTCCTACCTGAGTCAAAGCTGAATGTTGTCTTTGTTCCTTCACCCTGTCCTGCAGGTATTCGACTACTGTCATTGCTGGCCTCAAAATCAGAGCTAAGCCTTCTGTCATTACTTGACTCTTGAGATGCTTCAGATACATTGATTGGCAACTTGAAACCATCTGTCATACGAGTTTCTTTTACCTTTGTGTAGGTGTTGTGTGAATTGCGATTCGAATGTGAACTAAACGCATTTTTACTTTCATCTTCGAGACTGTCCAATCGAAGACAATAGCTACCAAAACCCTCGTTACTATCCGACGACTTCTCACACTTATGATTTCTTTCAGAAACATTCACTAAACTATCCTGAGTGTCTGTGCGGCTGCAACTGTCCGACCCAAACAAGTCCATTGTCCGATCATCAATATGCACACAGTTTGCAGTGTTCCGGCTGTGCCTGTCAAGTGTATGCAAGTCCTGAACCTGTTGATGCAAATCCCTCGAGGTGCTATCATTTAAAGCTTGTCTATCTCTTAAGCATTCCGTATTTTTCAATTTGGTTTCATTGTCACTGAATACCGATTCTTTGTCCACATCATCATCTTCGAAGTCACTTACATCTCCCTCTGAACCAGAATCTATCTCTTCAACAAATTTGAAGTTCACATGATCATTTTCCCCTCCACTGCTCTCATTTTCTCCATGTTCACTTTCACCGTCTTCTTGTTTCTTTTTATCATCAACGTTCCATTTATCCAGTTCATAATCAGAGTCTGCGTAACATTAATGGCATAAGGAAAAAATATTCAAAAGTTACTAGACAAAATTTATATAATAGTGTAAACATTGCTAGATCTTACACTACCCCTAAAAGTCTGTATCATGTTGCCAGACATTAAGTTTGCGCATTCCGAACTCTCCAGCCTGGGAGTCACTGCGTGTCATACTGTAGATACAAATGGCTGAGGATTACCATTTTTGTTAATGCCATGTTTGTCATTTGAGATAAGTAATCGATCTCATTTGCCATTAGTACCAATTCGCTAATGCAAATGTTTGTTAGATCTATTTCCTTGTGTTGGTTAAAAGGTCATTACTCGATCAATTTGGGCTCATTAATTCAACAGAAACAACACTTTTAGCCCTCACGAGGGAGTGGACCTATCGAAACTTCACATTAGTAAGAATGACGTATTCACTTGGATAAGAGAGTCTTACCCTAAAAATTGCCCACCTTAATTAGTAAAAGAAATGACCGACATTCTGTGGTAGGCTTAATCGGGTCCTGATGTGATTTTAATTTGTTGATTTTATGGTTCAGGGCTGGTTTTTGAATGTGAAATTCCAGAGGCGTTCAAAGAGTAACCAAGGAATGTTCTTAAGTAGGGTTATCTGCGGTTTTCCCTCAAGAATGACCAAAATTGCAATGCGGGATTTCACGAAGATAAACAAGCCACCACATGTAGCACAAAACCTGAGGTTCTTACTGATGCAAAAAGGACATCAGTTATATTTTCTTAATGTTTCTTTTTCTTTGCTCTTTAAAACAAGAGGGATTGCTACTGGCTGTTATTTTTCAAATCAGACACTTGAGATACTGTGTGTGAAAATCTAATAACAGGGTTTGTAAGTTTTTTGGTTCATACCTGCAAAAATCTAGGACTTTTCAAGCATTGTTTGTGGCATTTTTTCAGAAACAGCAAAAAGGTAATTTTTCAACAACACGATCTTCTGTTATGGCAAGAAGAAAATGAAAGTGTCTCCCAGAGTGCCAATTTTGTTTCCAGGAACTAGTATAAAATTCCAGAACTTTCTAAAAAGCGAACAAATGCTGTAATGATAGTAACATATGGACTGCAAAGAGCACTGTAAAACAGGTTATTTTTTTTATCAGCAACTAAACATTTTAGTGTATTAGATTCTACGATTGCTCACCCAAATATTTTTAATTGGGCTTTTTTAAATTCACAAGTCTTTTTCAAATTCATTTCGTATTTGAATTTCCTTCAGTTCTCCTAGACGCACCTTCCTCATCCGTCAGCTCAGCCTCCTCTTCTTCACTCAGTTCCTCATTATCAAGCCTTCGCTGTGATTCTTGAATTTTCCGAAGCTCAGCTCTTTGTAATTTCATTTTCTGTTGCAGCTGTTCTTTTAAAACTTGTAAACTTGCTCCTAAATAGAATTTGAAGAGTAGATGCGAGAGATAAAACAAGAGATTTAACTATATATACGCTATCCCATAACAGCTTAGGGAGCATGAGTGGAAGGATGTAAATGGAAGGATGAAAAGTGAAAGCTGGAAAAACTCGAGTAGTATGGTGATAAGTGGACGGATGATAAGTGGTGGGGTGAAGGGTTTGGGTGGAAGGATGATGGGTGGATTGGCGAAGACCAAGAATGATAAATGGAAGGGTGGGGGTAAAAGGATGATGAGTGGAAGGGTAAAGAGTAAGTGGAAAAAGGAAGGGCGAAGAGTGCAAGTTGAAGGATGACAAGTGGAAGGCTGACGGATGCAGGTGGAAAGACCATGAATGGGAGGGTGAATAACGTAAATGAAAAGATGACAAGGAAGGCTGAAAAGTGCAAGGTGAAAAGTGGAAGGGTAATGAGTAGAAGGGTGAAAAGTACAAGTGAAAGGATGACGAGTGAAAGAGTGAACAGTGCAAAAGGCAAAAAGAATGATGTAAGGGTGAAAGATGCAGGTGAACAGATGATGAGTTGAAGTGTGAAGAGTGTAAAATGAAAAGATGAATGAGTGAAAGGAAGAAGAGTACAAGTGGAAAGACGATGGGTGGAAGGGTGAAAAGTGCAAGTAAACAGATGATGATAGGAAAGGAGGATGCAGGTGGAAAGATGAATGGAAGGGTATAGGGCTTTTGGCAAAGCTACGATTCTGAAGATTAAGTCACTGAATGGAATTGGTCAACTCAAAAAAGGATTCCTGGCATCTGCCAACCATACCCCACCCAAAAAAGCAGATGAGTTAGACAGTCGGATTTGAAGCATTTCCTACCATTTAATTTTTACAGTTTAGACGAATGTCCCATACAGTGTCTCCCAGTTTTTTTTTTGCCTCGGACACGTTTATCTCCAGCGCGGTCTTGCAGTGCTTAAAATGTTCTGATATGTCCTTAATTTTATTTCATCAGATAAATCAACAGTTTAGGAAACAAAGATACTTCAAGTCACTGTCGGTTAAAACTAGCCGTTTTGCAAACACTTATTTTAAAAAGCTGCAGTCTGTACAATCATTAAATAGTCAAGCAATTCATTTTCCTTTTACTGCCAGGTAAATTATGTTTAAATAAAGTTCAAAAAAACATCGACGGACAAACGTTTGAGGACAGTTTTGTAGGGCAGGAAGCTGTCACTCTCCCACCTAGTTTTTATAAATATATCGCTACTACACTTTCATGTCCAACATTTCTACTTGAAATGCAATCGAAAGTAAGATCCAGAGTTCTGGAATGATCAACGTTTACAAAGGTTCGCGTCATCTTGATTGCGTCAGAAAATTGGTTTCATTTCCTGATGGTCACACCAAGAAATGCATTGCGCTGTGTAAAATTTGAAAATTTCATTTCATTTCATGATTGTAACATCCAGAAATGCACTGCGCTGTGTAAAACTGCCTTTTCGCAAATTATCTTGTTGCAGGGACAGTGCTTGTTGTTGACCTATGTTTCAGAGAGCAGTGTCGTAACTTGAGTGGTTTGAAAAGCATTCACAAATTTAAATACTAGAAGCATTCCACACTCTTGTATGCGGCTGCTGAAATTGTTACAAGCAAGTTTCTTGTGGTGTTTTTCAGTTTTTTATGTTGCTGCTAAATGGTTTCGACTACATGTTATACCTCATCATATCAAGTAGATGAAAGACAAAAGGAAGCGCGGAAAGTACAGGCTGAAAAGTGACAAGTTGATAGGTCCAAAAGGAGGATGACAGATGGACTTGCATAACAGCAGAATGACAAGTTAAATGTGAAGGGTTTATGTAGTTGAATGAAGGTGGCTTGTGGAAAAGTCGAGGTTGATAGGGTCAACTTACAAACCATCCAAAACTAGGATTTTTATTGCACGAGGAAAGTCTGACATATCGAGGGGTTTAGGGGTATGGTCCCCAAAAAAATGGAATTTGGAGGCTCTGAAATGTCATTCCAGTGCTCTAAAGGATTATTTTTGTCAAAGCTCGGTGAACTGATGGTTATGTCAGTTTGCACTCGCTGTCGACGAAAGCATATTTTAAAATACAATTTAACGAACTGCCAAATATAAACTTCCTTGGATTACTAATCGTGAGAGCAAACTTTCAAAAGCGGGATTTCCTATTCCGACCGTGCATGGATTGGGTTTCGGGATTTGCAAGCAAAATCGGGATAAAAGCACCTAAATCGGGATAGTTGGACGAAGCGGATGGAATGCTATACGTAGAAAGACGATAAATGGAATGGTGAACAGTGCAAGTTGAAGAATAACAAGGAGTAGGGTGCAGGGGGAAAGAAAGAGTGGAAGGACGCAGGCAGAACACTGAAAAGTGAAAACTGAAAGTGGAAGGATGACAACCCGAAGAATAGCAGTCGAATGATAAATTAAATAGCGATTAATAAAATGGCAAAGATTCCCAGTGAAAAAAGATGAGAAGTAGGAATAAAGAATAAGGCTATTAATGGAAGAACGACACATGGAAAGCGGTGTGTCAGTAGAATGTTAAAGGGTGAAGATTGGAAGTGGAAGAACGACAAGTCAAGGGTTGAAAAGTACAAACAGAAATATAACAGACAGAAGGATAAAGAATAAAAGTGGTTGACGAGCGGAAGGGTGATAGACGAGATGATAAAGGTTGCAAACAAAAGGATGAGGGGCGAAAATGTCCAAGTTTCGCACAGGCAATAAAAGCTCCAAACAGAGAAAATGTCATAACACTCCCACCGGTTGAAAAATGAAGGAAAGAAGTAGAATGGTAGCAGGGAAAAGGGAAGGACCATCCACAATCCCAGGGCTAGTAGCTGGACCTTTTTTCCACTCAATGTCAGTCAAAACAAATCGTAAAGGAATCGTTTACCTGGAAAGTTAAGTTCCTTAATGTTTTTTTCGGGAACCATTGACTTAATGTGTTTATGCCTACTGGGTGAAATCTTGTTTTCCGCATCAGCCATGGCGTCCTCTTCAATCACTTGTCTTTCCTTCACTGGTTCAACCTTTTCCGTATTGTTGTGTAGCTTCGGTGTTGAATGCTTTGCAAATCTAAAATGTTATTTGAGCGTCATGCCAGAAAATGTATAGTTTCTTTCATATGTTAAAAATACAGTGATGTATATGTTTTGAATTATAACCACCAAACCCCATATAGACTGGGTTAACTTGGTATACTTATAAATGGCCCTAACATTTATATATAGGCTTCATATTGTATTATGATTATAGTAAATGTCCTTATTTACTTTATTCTACACCATTGTATTCTGTTTAACTTTCGACACATACCTCCATGCATATTCTGTCGGGGTCTCCCCCAACCTCCAGGAGGAACAGCCAAGTAACCATTACATGGAGTGAGTTTGGAGCACTACGAAATGACTGTTATTGAAAGACTCGATTGACTGGGCAAACTACTCCGAGTACTTTAATCACTATGTGAGTGTTTTCTCTATATATTAAACTAGAATTAACCACGTGGTTATGCAAGTGCTGCTGGGTCTTTGTTTTAAATTGTATCGATCTATACGTTTTTTACATGCGAATCCCACGTGGTCACAGGCATTTAGTACTGCGTGACTGAAAAACAAACTTGCGAAGCTCATAAACATACGTTGCTGATCTCGAGATTCGGTACTTAAGTGATCAGCTCTCTGATGAACACTTCCGCAAGCAAATGCAAGGCTACTTGCCACGAATTTTACGCATTTCCTTCTCTAATGACGTGAACTTGACTGATACAAGGTCCATCGAAGGACATAAAGAAAAGAACGCGGTCCAATAAACCCACAAACCCTTGCGCAGGTGGCGTTCGGGTGTGTGGATCCGAATAAAGAGCGACATACATAGAAGGAAAAAACCCTCGATATGTTTCGCTGCCTCTCATTCCGTTCGGCAGCAACTAGAAGTTAGAGATGGCAAGTGATCAACAGCTTTTGAAATTGTAGCCTTGATACTTAAGTGTATTACTAAAAACAGTGATATACCTGCTGACAAAAGGCTGGTTTAACAAAATACAAATATTTGTCGCAGGATACGTTTTCAGTTTGTTTCATAGTGGATTACAGTTTTTAACCGTTAAACAGTTGTACATTTTTAGCATCTTTAGGTGACCGCGTCTTAAAAGCTATTCTGTGCAAGTCTCGACCAAATTGGGGCTCCATTAAAAATCGATTTCCCCCAATTTTTTCGTCAAGTGAGTCCTGTAAATATATTTGTAGTTCTCTATGTCTGATTTATCAACAAAATACTTATAGACATACACTGCAGTTCGTTTGACCTGGTATTTAGGTATTTGACAAACAACTGACAACAGATTATTTTGAAACGTTTAAAATCAAGGAAGACTGGACCGTACGGTCTGAATCAAAGAAACTATAGTAAAGCTATAACAAAATCCAAATCGGTGGGGGATCAAATGCGCAAAGATACTAGAATAAGCTCAGCAGCCGATGAAGGCGAGGGTTGAATACAAGTTTCAAAAGATCCCAAGTAAGTGAACTCTTCACCCAACGATAATCTGCTCCACCTAAACAATTTCCGCACGGCCCTTGGAGTTCGTGTCTAGTAAAACGAAACGTCTGAGCTCGTGGGTTTTACTATAAAACTGTTTGTATTGTATAAGTCAAATGCAAACGCAAACATTCCCCGGGACAAACCTCCCGGGCATTTGACTTCAAGTTTTTGAAAGTCAAATTTCTGACCAGCACTGTCTGAACGAGTGAGCAAATATATAATATAAACATTATTTAAAAAAAACAAAAAAAAAAAACAAAGCAGTTTCAGCTTGATGCTACGTTAAAAGTATAAAAACAAAAATTATCGAGTAGCATTTTTCATGATCCTCTTTTCATTTCTTATTTTGTCATTAAGCCAATGACGCGGCATCAGGCCGGAATTTGTGGTGACCAATTTCGCAATTGTTTAGCACATGCGCTATATAACTAGTCTACGTTTCTTTACTGAAACCTTAAGTTTACTGGTCTAAGGTAAGGGTGAAAAACATTGTTTGTCTCAAATAAAACTGGTTTCTTCTTACCAATAGTATAGGTGTAAGGTTGTTTTCATATAATCATCTCAGATGATTTAAAATGGCGCACTCAAGTCCACCGTGTTGTGTCAAAAAGATATTGAATGCTTGGCATTTTACGGCGCCACATGAACAAGGACTTTAAACACTAAATGTAGAAAAGCATTTTCTTTGACCTCTATTCGCCCGAATATCGGGTATGCCACTGAGGTATGGGCTCACTCGCAAAATTGTGACAAAGTCATTTGAAAGTCTCTAGCAACGCTCAACTTGGTTCATTCTTTTTGATTCGGAGCTAAATTATCGGGAGCGCCTAATAAAACTAAATCTTGTACTTGTTTCGTATTGGTTTGAAAAGAATTAGCTCAATTTTTTTTTCAAGTGCTACAATGATTAAACTTACTTTCAAATCACTGCTTTCGTTAAGCCTAAACCAATAATCCGTTCGACACACAAAAGCCGTTTGTTCCATTTTGCAAAACCAAGTTATTTCAGAGTTCCTACTTTAAACGCATACCTAAGCTATGGAACATTCTACCACCTAGTACTCGTTTTTGCAGTTCAATACCTAGCTTTACGTCTGCCCTTTATAAACGTTACTTAATTGCTCTCTCGAACTCCTTTTCTCTGGATACATACAACTCTTGGAAGACCATCTGTCCCAAATGCTCTGCCAGTAACGACCTCATTAATCCGCCATCTTGCTGCTATTAATGGCTCATCGTGTATATGTTCAAAGAACTTTTTTTTTCACTAAATTCCCTTAAGTATGCCTTAGTTTTTTATATTTTTGCTATTAACGCAAACTGTTGTAGCTACTGTAGGTTTGTCGTATTAAGTTTTTTAAACTTGTTATTCGCAATTACGTTTGGCACGTTTCAATTTGATTTTAACTTACAAAGAGCAAAATTTCTATTGGAGATCGTGTACAAAAGCATGCATGAAAGCTCGACGATCTCAGACAGATATCTTTATTTACCTATATCAAGCTTACATGTCGGTTTGATTTTTTTACATAGTCTTCAGTAAATACAAATTTTAAAAATATGGCTTAAGTTAAAAATCAAATTGAAGCATGCGAACTTAATTGCGAATACCAAGCTGGTACAATTTCATACCACTTGCATCTGCAGATCCTATCTAAATAAATCCCAGAGAAAAAAATAATATTATCTACCGGACACACTTATGCATGCTTAACAAAATAAACGAAATTGTTTAAACATGTAGGCACCTGTAAAAAGCCCATTAAGGCCACAACTAATCCCACAAGTATGCCCTCACTACTCTACCTAACACCTCTACCGAAGTATACGAACTACCATGCAAATTGAGAGGAAACTTTAGACCGAAATCATTACTGCTAGTTGGCAGACTAAATTGGTTCATATGATCTCTTACCTCTCCATGAGCTTCTTCAGTCCTTTGTTGAGAGGTTTTGGGGCTGATGGGGTCTCGTCAGTAAGATCAACAAAGTCTGTGCCCATACTCAGGGTTGGGGTGTGGTCCTTCAGTTTCTGTTTTCCTGCACTTTCTCTAGGTGTGGAAGTTCCACTGACTGAGGTGCCTGCAGACTGACTGCACATCGTTTTGTGTTCATCAGAAGTAACTGTGAAATATTCTTTCTTATATGTTGCACATCCCTTACTAGAAATGGAAAATTCGCAAATGTTAGTGTTTAAGAAGCTGTCCGCCAAAAACAAAATTTGATTTCTTTCAAACTTTGCCCACAATTAGTTTATTATTTCTGCCCGAATCAATGGACTGGATTTCCTTTGTTTTAATTCCTATTTGTAGGAAATTATAGACCCTAGAAGGTTGAACGGTCAAAATGCTTGCTCAACTCCTCTACCACAGAAAAAAACAAGCTTCGCCATTCATTTTTCTTCCACTAATAAACCTTACTCAAAAATACTAAAATGGATTACTGTACTTCGAATGATTAGACATCCAAGTGGACAATCACAATACTTTGGGAAAAAAGATTGTTCTTCAAATTCAACAACTTGCGAATGCAATGAAAACATGAGATTAGCTAATTGAACTGTTGTTTTGGCCAGTTAAATGTTTACCAATCTCTTAGCTCTTCAAATACCCTTTTCTTGGTACATTAATGAATACTTAACAATTTGAGTTTGAGTGAGTACTAAATTGTATTCCAAGTTAGCCCAGTCTGTAAACACCAGATGGTCTCAGGTTCAATTCTTGGTCTGGCCATGCTCTTGGTCCTATTAGTCTCAGCTTTATGTTGTCAGCTCTTAACTGTTATGGACTAACAACACAAACAGTATCTAGACAAGTTTTAAAAAACACATTCTGAGCTGCGCACATCAGCTACTGATAGCTCTTGTTTGGACATCACTAACGCTTCGTTTAGATGTACCCAAATCAATGTCGTTTTAAACCTAAATTGTATATATATCTTAGCAGTCTTTATTCCTCCATAAGACTAACTTCAGCAAGCTACATCTATAAGTTAACGATAAAGGAGCTTTCCTGTTAAAATATTGTAATTATTATTGTTAATAATAAGAAAAATAATTTATAATAGAAATTTAAAATTTACAGTTCAAATGCGCTTTACACTAAAAACATTGTATAAAAAATAAAGTTGAGCGAGATACATGTGTTAGAATGTACATACACATGTATGATTATAAAAAATAAGTCTGAAGAAATGTCATCTTTTTGGTATTTCTCACTTAAAACGATCCTTTTTTAAGTAATCCCACAATCGGACTATTAGATCCATCTGTTCCTTGTTCAACACACTCTGTTGAAATTGTTTTGGTCAGATAGGTTTTGTTAGTTTAAAGCTTTACTGATGTAGCCAAGTGTACGGTTCGGAATTGAATAAAATACAGTAGCTCAGTTCAGATCAACACACGAACCAAGCATGAT
>JAOBYE010472308.1:0-12500 GCA_025403585.1 Parazoanthus swiftii | reverse complement strand
TATTTTAAAACCGCGTGTTGAAATTAGAGCATCTTCGATAACGATTATATTCACAGCAGCAAGTTTGCATTCACTTACAATTCAGAGTTAGAGCAATAAATTATCTTGCATTCAATTCAGTATGCATTAAATTTATTTTGAAAACTCAGAAACAGTTTCTTCCCAAATATGAGTCCTGTACAAAGTATTACTCTGAAGTTTTTTTAAAAAAATATTCGTGGCTGTGCATTTCTTAGATGGACCAAACATAGTTTTTTCTGAATATTTCAATTTATTGCATTTGTAATTTCTTTAAAATCCTGAAAGCACAAACCCCATGGCTCGTGCCCTATGGAGTTATCGCCTTTTATCAATTTTATATGATTTTCAACCAAGTACGCTAACAGGGTTTGCATTATATGTAGTGTATAATGACTTTCAGCTTACAGACACAAAATACGGCCGTCCAATTGTTCCCACAAACTGAGGAGGTGAATAAAACATGTATTGCAGTTATTCTATATGTACATCAATTGGTAATCAATGGCCGCTTTGAAGTACACTAAACACTCAGTTTATATGCTCAAAATTTCCTACAATTGCGTCAAATCTACTTTAATCCGATTCATGCCTTACGTTTGAATTTGCTTGTGGCCACAAACTAACGGCCTTTTATGTGCAATTACAATCAAAGTGACAATTAAAGAACGCTATTGTTGTGTTGTATGACCAAAGGCAGATAAAATCTTTATGCAAACGCCCTCTAAACCGACTTTGATTTCCCATTTTGATATTTTGTGTTTTTCTGAACCTTTCTGATCAATTAGGGGTTTGAATTGGCAACAAGATTATCAATCAAAACCCACTGACAGCAAATTGCATGGACGCCCGCGCAAAAACATCGCGTGCAATTTGCAACTTCATATTAAAAAACAACAGCTCGGTACAAATCGGTTTTTCTATATTTTTTATCTTCCTTTTTTTCGTGGTCAATATTTTCAATACATCAGAACTTTGATTAAGATTTTCAGAAAAAAGAATTAATTATATATTTAACAACCTAGTTGAAAGATATATACAGTGTGTTGTAAAGTTTTCCAAAGTTTCCAGTTATATTCTACCACTTTCTTCTTAGTAGATAGAGAGCAAAATCAACGAAAATGAATAGTTTTCTCGAAGTACGAACATAATCTATTATTCCTAGTTGGCTTGTTAGGGTTTGTCAACATCCTTTATTCGTGGTCTACAGATGTAAGGTGTTTGTCGTCTCTTTCATCACGAGAGACAATTTCTGAGAAAGATGAACGCGTGCCACTAAAACGTCCACTCGCCATTAAAGACTTGCTTTCCGAACCATTAGCTGCGTCCATCAAATTAATACCCAGCGCGTTCACTTCAAGCGACATTCTTGTTAATTCCAGGGTCGCCTGTATTCTTGTTGTTGATATCTCATCAACCAAGGCAGCGGCTTGCCGCCGAGATCGCAAGTTTATCGATGGACACCACGAAAAGACGCACGCGACAGATTTTTTGAGACCATGTCTGTAGTTCTCGCTGAAAATGAAACATATCAGGGGGTTTACAGCGCCGTTGAGATAGGCACAAAGTAAAAGTACGGCGCTAAACATCTTAGTTGTACACTCCGAAAGAGTTCCCTGCGGGGCGTAAAACTGAATAAACACGAAAGAAAATGTCGGGGTAAAACTGACAGTAAACGCGACTACAATCATTACGAGCATTCTAATAACATTGCGATTCTCTTTATCTCTTCGCTGGCGAGTTTTACTGTGGTAGTTTACTTCGCAAGCCGACCTCTTGCTTAGGTCGTAAGCAATGACTGAGTACAAGCCGATAATTGTTATCAACGGGATCACAAACAGAAAAGTAAGCAAAAAGGTTAAGTACAGCTTGGTGATTTCGTCGCTGTTGTTAAACGCGGGCTCCCAACTCATTTGACAATGGGCTTTTTTGTTGTCGTATTTGAGCCTAAACGCGTAGAAGTAGGGCGAATGCGCGAGTATCGCCACGATCCAAGTTATCGTTATAACTAGAGGACACATTTTCTTGGGAAAGGCCGGTCCTCTGAGGGGGAAGACGACAGCAAGGAAACGATCCACGGCAATGAAGACGAGGCTTTGAATTGAGACTGCAAAGGAGGCATCATGGAAAAAGAATACCAGCTTACAAAGCGCGTTGCCAAAGTCACCATGTATAAGCCACAACTCGCCGCCGTTCCCGTTGGATATCTGAATGATTTTGTTCGGCAGTACAAATATGGGCAGTAGCAAATCACTCACTGCCATATTCGCGATAAAGAAGTTAGTCGTTGTTCGCATACGGGGGCTCCTGTAAAAAATGGTTGTTACCATACCATTACCACACAGTGAAAACACCATTATCAGGCAATATAACGCTATATGGCCCACTTTAGCGCCCTCGCTGTTAAGATGATGATCGCACACCAGTACGTTACTTAGGTTTGTGGAATTTAACATTTTCCAGTTCCAATCTGAATAAATCCAGGTAAACTTCTCTCTCTTCAAGATAACTTTCTCTCTTCTATTGCCAGAAACATTTCATTCAGACCGAAGACAATTTCAAATACTCGCACGAACACGCGGCGACTGATTTTAAAGCCTGGTGCTTTAGTTGTGCACGTGCAGTAATAATTAATATTTTTGCCACTGGCAGGCCAGGCGCGCGAAGATCTCCTGTGAATTAAATAGTAGAATGTTCAACAATTATTAATTTGGAAAACAAGAGAATTCAGTAGTTAAAAAGCATTTTCTCAACCGGCAACAATCTCGGCGATTTTCCTGAATGTCCAATAAAATGAAATTCTGCATGAGATTGTAACCTTATATAAACCAGCGTTATAGCGAGGAGCTCAGTAAGCCCTTTCTGTGTATTCTTTGTAGTTTGCAGTAGAAACTTAATAACTCCAATGTTTGCACTATGCAATCGACTGTCAAAACCAGCAAAACATGACAGAAAAAAGAGACAAAACACCCGGAGATTAATGAACCTCAAAACAAAACATGACATACAATATATATATTTTTACACTTACTCCTATAAAAACTGGCGTGCGGAAACACCTGTTTATAATTTCAATAAAAATATATGTCCAAAAAATCTGAAAACATTGCTAATATTTTTACTCCTTCATGTTTTTTTTTCATTGTGGACAACCTTTTTACGGCAGTATCACGCTGAGCAATCAGTATTAATATCCTTTCTATAAACTATATATATTTTCTCCTATTATTGTGAACAACGTAATTTAAGTTTTTAACGTAGAGTTTTTTTTCTTACGCAAACGAGTGAAAAAAGCCCGTTTGCTCGGGAAAAGCTGTTTATGTAAACTGCTCTGGGTTTTAAATAATGAAAAGGTATATCGCTAGATCGCTAGTGACCTCAATGTGACGGCAATTATTTCGTTTGTCAAGGAAAGGAAGCCACATTGTCGCAACGACCCCTGCTTGGCGCTATCTCGACTTCAATAAATCTTGGTACGGACGGTTTTCAGTGTTCAAAACATGCAACCGTTTTATGCATTTCTACATTGTTCCAAGTTGTGTATCTGTGAAGACTTTTTTCCCTGATAAAACCATAAAATGCTAAGAGGCTTTTTTTCGGAACACAAAAAGCTTTAATTTTAGGTTTTCCCCCTCTTGTTTACTGGTGCCATGTAATGCGAGAAAGTTTTCCGACATGATCATATTCAGTTTCTCGGCAAGTGTCAAAACACTAAACATCCGGGACACCCACTCTGTATGATAAATCACAAGAAGCAGCAATGCCTTAAAAGGTCTGCGTCATCGCACAATTACTCAAGCTTTCCATTTCTCGGAAAAACATGTTGGGCATTTACAAAAATAACTCTGACTACAACTAATTCAAATTTCGTGTATGGCTTTTAAAAATGAATTACAGTAATTAGCACCAAAGCGAACTTGTAGTCGGCCTGAAGGAGCAAATTAATTACAGAGCTCAAGCAAATATTATATATTGTAAATCTTTCCCAAATTTCGTTAGTTGCGGTCTCGAAATAGGCCCCTTTCCCTTTTTCTCCAAGGGTATCCCCTATTCAACGTTGAGGTAATTGACTTCCAACTTTTGTTTGGAGAAGGGGGGGGGGGTGGGAGGGGAGGGGTTGAAATCAGCGGATATGACGTAAGAACCGTACTCACAAGAAACTTGTGGAAGTTTTTAAGGTTGTGGCGAAGACGTCAAGACGTATTTGAGCGTTTTGAAGATGGCGGCAATTGGCGGGTCTCCATAATTTTAGGTCTTTTATTATTAAAGAACACTGACATGAAAGACAGAGTAGTTGTAACACAATGTTCCTTTCAATTAAATACCGAAATAACGGGTTCAAACAACGATTTGAGTGTAAGTTTTGAGCTTGCCGTGGGTCATTTGAGCGCAGAAAAAACACTGCAGGCGACACAATCAGCACAGTGCATTGTGACGTCACACGGCCATTACAATTATTTGCATACTTTTAGCCCGGCCCGATATTTTTAATACCAAATACAAAATCATTTGAAAATCCATAAAACAAGAGAAAAACAAACTTAAAGTGCCATTTTAAGGCAATTTTTGCAATTACAAACACTTCAAAGTTCATACAACCCAATCTTACTAATAATTTTTTCTTCCAGTTTATCTCTTCTCTAGTTGCTCGCACATTGTGTTAAATAGACAACAATACAACACCAAAATAACAGAGGAAAGGAGCCATCCTTGACCCTCCTCACGTATCGTCGACAAACTTTTAAAACTAATTGACTTCACAAAAATTTCCCGTGCAGCTTGTCCTTATTTTTCTTCCTGTGTTTTAGATGACGCCGCCATTTACTTTGAGATTACTGTATTTCAAAACAGCTATGAGCGTTTCTCTTATAGCCAGTAATTGACGAACCTTGATTGTAAGTCAAAACACATTTACCTGCAATGTTAGTATTTTAAACTCCTTTTTAAAAGGCTGCCGTGTCTAAAAACTATCATACAAGCTCTCGGAAGTTGCAAAGCTCAACAGGACGCGATGCCAATTCAAAAGGTTTTCTTGGTTATCGACGAATGTACTTCACTTAAATGTTTGGAGTTGTTCACCACGGCTCTGAAATATAATTTAACAATATTTAATAAACACCAAGAGGAGTGTCAAAGTGAATATTTATTACTCACTGAACTTCTGATACAAACACAATTATAGCGCCCTAATGACAATTTCTGTTCCTTAATTTGACCATTAAAAGCTAAACCGCAAGTTGGATGTTGCTACAAGCGTTTCATAAGTGAATGTGCCGAAGGGAAATTTCAATTATTGCTTTCATGAAGAGAAATTAAGACTGAAAAGAACTCTGGTTGTTGTTTGAAAGGGTTTTCAAGGACAAATTGCACATAAAGGAACTTGTATATTTTTTCAGTTTTCTTCAATCTATTAGTTCAAGAATAATTTGAATCACTTTGGACGACTTTCGACTTTCGCTCACTTCGTTTCGTTTAATTGGAAATTGGACTCATTAGTCTGAAGTTTCTATAGATATAATTAGAAAATAGTTTACAAAGCCAAAGGCTGAATCAATTATTGTCATTTGAAATTACCATCGAATATTCTAGTTGTTTTGTCAGAAGAAATTTTGAGACGTCCTCCTAATATTTAGAAATATTTAGGGTTTTGTGTTGTCCAGTTTATTTATCGGAAATAGACATTGCATGGGAGGTAGACCAACAAGATTACTTCATGTACTGTTTTGCATTACACTCAATAAAATTATGGATAAGTGAAAGTGCTATTAGTTATAGTAATAATAATAATAATAATAATAATAATAATAATAATAATAATAATAATGATAATAATAATAATGATAATAATAATATTGATGATGATGATGATGATGATAATGATAATAATTTTATTTTACACTTCAGACCATACGTTAAAAAGGTTGCAATACGTCAGTAATTTCAATGCATCAATTAATAAATATAGAAGAAAGGCTATATTAATAACAATATGATAATAACAATAATAACAATAGTGTTATTGTTATTAATAATAATACAAATAAAAAGAAGAAGAAGAAGATGATAATGATGATGAAGAAGCAGAAGAAGAAGAAGATGACAAAGAAGAAGGAGGAGGAGGAGAAGAAGAATAAGACTGAAAAAGAAGAAAAAGATGATGAAGAAGAAAAAGGAGGAGGAGGAGGAGAAGAAGAAGAAGAAGAAGAAGAAAAAGAAAAAGAAGAAGAAGGAGAAGAATGATGGTATTTTATTAACAAAAGTCTACCATCAAATTCCGAGTTATTTACATCGGTTCAGTATGGAAAACCATTTTAAGTGTTAACTTTTAACATATCGTTGACCACAAAAACACCCATATTAGAGATCCGGAGTACTATTTCTCAATTATCCAACTAGCTCTTAATTTGGACGGCCAGTCAGACAAACTGTTTTCTTTTGAAAATCATAGCTGTCCAGATTGGTTAGTTCCAAACCATTCAAGCCAAGCAAATTGATTTTCAGCCAATCAGCACTCAACTGAATGACGCGCGCGGGAAAAAGCCACTTTTAACTTTCAGTCAAACTTCAAGAAATGGTGTGGGGCGATTCGATCCCTGGCTATACAGAGATCAAGCTAATTATTACTACATTTGGTGAATTTTCGTTAAATTCTATGGAAAACATGCTTACGTGAATTTGAAGGCATTGCAACCTATCATACTACATGCCATAGCAACTTGGAGTTTAAGTTTTTAACACAACTAGCTAGTTTACTCATTGAAATTATGGTGACCTGAAATTGTAGAAATAAAAGTTTTTACTGCGTTCATAATAACCACAGAAATCTTAGTTTAGGTTGTTTTAGTTTATTTTTGTATGTAATTAAACTGTACAAGTCATGTAATTATAATGTAGTCAATTCGTGGTTGGTTTGAAAAAAAAATTGCTGTCTTTCAGTGTAAAACATTGACTCAAAATTAGAAAAAATTGTATTCGCAAAGAATTCTAGCGTGCCATATTACAATATGCCAGTGAGTGTTTAAACCAATAGAAAGGTAATTTCCCGTGTTTCTTATAGGCAGATTAAGCGTCCGCTTGAAAGAAGAATCTGGAAAAACGACAAGTGGTATCTCCAGTTGTAAATATTTTAGAAGGCCGCGTTGCTGTGTACTGCGTTTGAATAAGCAGTCAATCTCAGAAAGGTAGACTGCAAACATAAATCATTTAGCATGCAACAACTGAGAGAAGAAAGAAAACATCGGCCTTTTTATCTCCCCTAGAGTAGAAAGCCACATTTTTCAAAACCGCCTTCTTTTAACCTGACAATGTTCTAACAAGAATTTATAGATATATTTATCTTTGACCAAAAGGAACTATCTTCCAGATTTGAAACTAATTTGTAACTGGTTAACTAATTCTAAATGTCCTTAACACCGAAGACCAGAAAAGCGAGATTAATAATTATAATAAAAGTAATAATTATAATAACAGTAATAATAGTATTAATAATAATAATAACAATAATAGTAATAACAACAACAACAATAATAAATGTAATTGTGATCGCAGCGATTAAAACCGCTCTTCGTAATACCTTTGTCTCATGTGTTTTCCGTAATTATTCATTAATTTGGCGAACCAAGTTTCAGTTGAAAAAACTCCAGTTTTCTCAGCCGCAACTATTGCTTTCAATAATCTAATTAAACTAACTAAACTTTATTTAACGTCGTTGCGCTGGGAGTGATTTCCCAATCTCCCAAGCCAGTGGCTTATGTTTATTCGCTCGACGGCACAGATATTGGCGTGGAAGTCGATTTTGTGGAGAGAGGAAAACCGGAGAACCTAGAGAAAAATCCTCGGACTCAGAAGGAGAACGACAAATCTCAGGTCAATCCCGCCAAATCGTACTTAAAAATGTCACATCTTTCACTTTTGCGTTCTCAGCACGGGGAACCCATTTTGAAACTACAGCATGTGATAAAGCAAGATTAAAGATACGTTAGTCTCTTAGCCCCCTTTAAATTGAGTAAAAAAAATTGCATGTTTATTTTAAAAGTTAGTTAACCAAAAGAAACCAAAGGCACCACTTTCAATTTTCGCTTTCATAAATGTTACCATTAGTTTTAATAAGCTGTGGGCTAAGAAAAAGTCGGGGACCAATTGACGTTTTTCTGTTTCGGTGCTCCGTTGGGCTCATGAGCGACAATGCAGGTAACATCGGATATTATTCCAACTGTTGTGACAATAAGCTTTTCGGCCCGGAGAACAGGGAGTTCCCTGATATTGCCGCTGTGCGGCAGGCGAGAACAAAAGCTTCAGACTAAGTATTGGTTGATACTTTTTTCAAAAGCATTTACGAGTGGTCAAAGGACTTGTATATCCGGTTTGAAATAACATGAAAAGAAAACCGTTTCAATAGTGCCGCAAGTACAAAAGAAAAACCGGAAAAAAAATGACTTTCCGTGTGCCGCAAGATAATAAGTTTGCAGTGTATAAATACGAACGAACAGTCATACATTCATTATTTTATTCATTCGGTCGCAAGTCGAACATACTCTTTAGTTTAATAACCTGAGAAAGGAAACTTCGATTGTACTACGGGAAAATGTTCAACGGATTCTGCCAGTTTCTTGGGACACTTCTTCAGTACACCGACCAGTTACGGTCCTTTTACATTGTTCTGTGCGTTGTGAACGCCTTGTCGGGCATTTTCGCCACCGTTTTCAATTTCTTGGTGCTAATGGTGATAAAACGAAGCAGTTCTCTACATACCCCATCCTTTGTGCTGCTCAGTGCTCTGGCTTTTTCAGACTTTGCTGTTGGTTGTGTTGTCCAGCCTCTTTACATCGCATTCAGAGTTGCAGACATAACGGGTGCCTCAGCTGTCTACTGTGAATTGGGGATTGCTTACGATTTGTTAGGGAACTGCTTTGCAGGACTTTCCTTCCTTATCATTTCAGGTATAAGTGTTGATCGACTTCTTGCACTCCACCTTCGCCAAAGATACAGAGTGGTTGTGACAAGAAAACGAGCACAAGTCCTAACTTTGGCTTTCAGTATCATTGCAGCACTTTATGGATTATCAAGAATGCTCGACAGAAAAGTTTATAACATGATTGGAATAATCCTGGGACCGCTTTTGCTTGTCATGACCTCACTAAACTATCTGAATATCAACCGTTTGGTTCGCAAGCAACGACAGAGGAACGCCGGTCTAGCTACACAACAATCTCCACAGAGCTTCAGCAAGGCACAACATGGAATAGACAAGATGCGATACGAGCGAACTCTAAAAACTCTCATGTATGTGTTCCTCGTATTTCTCCTGTGCTACCTTCCATATATATTTTGTACACTTGCCCTCAGGACAATTCAATACAATTTAGCTGTTGAGATAACAGTGCACGTTACAGTTACCATCGTTTATATTAATTCCTCGTTGAACCCCCTGTTGTATTGCTGGAGGATACCAGAAATTCGGAAAATGGTGAGAGTATTTTTGTGCCTTGATACACAACCGATTCATAATTCTGTAAATTCTACACAATCTACACAGCAGCATGATCAGGTTCACGTAGCAGTGACAGAAGAATCTGGATGTTAAATCATCAACTCTTAGCTACGAACAAACGCACGTTGCAATTGACTTGCATCTCCTAGTTAAGCAAGCAATATTGACTCTTTTCCCAGCTCATCAACAAGTAACTTAGTATAACTGCCAACAATTACATAAGCTTACCATGTACACTGAAAACGCCAACAATGCTGCGGACAATGCGGGCATGCATCTTTCAGTGCAGTACCTCTACTAAAGAAGTTAAGAAAGACAGTAACTGGTTCAAGCTTGATGGCAGTGTATTTACAAGTATGGAGCGTAGTGCACAAAATTACCGTGCCTCTGTTTTGTATCCATTCGCTAATGGAACTGCTGCGTTTAGCGTAGCAAGTTTTAACCATGGTGCTCACTACTCCTGGAATTCCTGGAAAACTCCTGGAATCTTGAAATTTTCTTTCAGGGTCCTGGAAAACTCCTGGAGAAAAAAATCATTTCCCTGTACTACAAGAAAACTCCTGGAGTTTTGTGGAAAATTCTTCAACATTTTTATAAACAAAACAAAACCTACCGAAGCATCTGACTCGTGATTGTACTTTTTGTATTTTATCAAGACTCGATTTCAGAACGATTTTTTCTGAGGATTTTGGTTATTGTTGTCCCATTTCGCTTCGACTGAAAAGTTGAAGAATTTTACTTGATATTGTGTTGATTTTAGCGAGAGAGAATTTGGGGTTGGGTCCTGGAAAAATAAATTTTTCACCCTGGAGAACTCCTGGAAAACCCCTGGAATTTTCTTATCATCAGTCAGTGAGCATGCACCATGTTTAACGATGAAGCACAGGAAGACCGTTTCAAAGGAGGCATGGCCATGAAGCCTAATACAAATCTTACTTAACCAGCCAGATTTAACCGCTACTTTAACAAGTTTCATCATTGGAATGATATTGAATTAAGAGGAAATAACCTAACAATGAAGTTTTTTTTTCATAGGAAACGAAATCGAATTTTAATAACAAAGAAGGATAGATTCTATCTTTCTACGAGTTACACATGAGAAGGATGAGGCCTTTATGAGTTGAGAATTTGACAAATCAGGTTGCTTCAGATTATGCTCGACTGCAGCCTTTGATCTGGCTCAGGTCTATTTATGCTGCAGGAAAACAGATTTTGTTTCTTCAACAGCATTACCTTTACATTAATCCGTATTTCCGCCAAGAAGAAACAGGAGCATAAATATAACCAGGATATTAGCCACAGACCAGAAAACAACAAAAATCTTCAATTAACCGAGACTTCACCGATGATTCCATCCTATGATGTGTCTGTGTTAGTCTCCCCTGCATGATGTTGATCTTCTCACTTCGTTTTGGCGAGAATTGTACAAACGTTGCAGTAATATTAATGCTGTGATACATTCCAACATCCATTTTGATATACCGCAAACCCCACCCTTGAGCCCTTGCCCTCAGTTATAGTCGTAAGTAATTTTAGTTTGGCTTAACCCTATCCGGGCTGGGGGGGGGGGGGGCACAAAGTACCCCCTAGCTGGTTTTTTCTTAATTTTCTCTGAAATGGAGAAAGATAGAAAGACCAAATTTGGTGACTTTCCCTAAAAATTTATAAGGAACATTTTGATGTGTATTGTGGTGTGTCAGCTGGAGGGCTGTTGCTATGGTAACAAGGTTTTCCAACACTGCTTTTTCCCATTTTTTGCTAGAAAGCATTAAGACAGGAATAAACGCACTTTTTCATTGTACATGTGCTCATATCTAGGCATATCCAGATTGTGCTCGGCAACTTTTGAGCAACTTTTAGCGTTCTGAGCAACTTTTTTCAGTACTAGCAACTTCGAGCAACCTTTGAGCAACTGAGCAAGTACTTTTGACCAAATTTAAGGTTTTTCAGCACGCTAGAGTAAACAATGTGATAGAAAATTTCAATTAGTTCAAATTTCTTTGTATTTATCTGTCATTCTTACACTTTATGACGTTTTCCATGCCTGTTGCGATCTTTATCTTTGTCATCAGCTAAAATTAGGCGCAGAAACCGTTCAAGAATTTGCCGAACAGGAGAAGTGAAGCCGAACCTCTTGCTGTGACAGCCCAACCGCAGCGCTGCGGTAAATTGTGTAATTCTGTGCCGGAAAGCTGGACACCAATGGCTAGAAATAGTATATCAGCAAATAGGTCGAAAATTTCAGGATCACCTCCTTGGTATCGCTCAAATATTAAAAATTGATAGTTTCCCACTCTAATTTATTTTTTCGTTCGTATGGTGACTTACAAACGTAATTTTAAAATTGCTAAACAATATGAAGCGGAGTTCGGTCCTTTTATTTTTCATTTTTAATTGAATACAGCGCCTTTAAACATATGAATGATCAAAAGGTTCTTTTGATGTTAACAAGATTATAAAGTGAGTCGTGAGTCCTGTCAAATCGACGTGCTACTGGGACCACCTTCCTCTACAAACAGCATCTATCTACATACATACAAACAAGACAGGGCACTCGAAGATTAACTCGAAGCTTCTGTTATGCTTCGCTACAACAATAGAAAGTGCTGTAATACAGCAAAAACCCACGAGTAAGAACCTGCATTTACCAGGGTTAGCCTAAATACGTTCTTACATTAATGGTGGTTAACATAAATTTAGGCTATCTACTATAGGTTCTTAATATTAGAACTGGCATGTAGCAACTACTCATTCAGATTGATCATACATTTATTATACCATTTAGCTTTAAGTAAATATTTTAAATGATTTTGAAAATTAGAACCTCATCTCCAAATTTTGGGCTAAAGCGGTTTTTGTATAGAGAAGATCTAAATTGCAAACTTTACCCTAACAGATTTTTAAATATTAGGTTTTTACTCGTGTGTTTTTACTGTAGCTTGATTTCGTGTCAGAGACATTGTTTGAATCGAGAACAATTTGTTCAGGTAGT
>JAOBYE010472197.1:0-13504 GCA_025403585.1 Parazoanthus swiftii | reverse complement strand
TAGTGGTACATGTGGTGTATCAAGTGTTGTAATGTATGGTACATTCTTGATGTATGGTATCTACTTTTATTTTTATTATTTTCCCCCCTCCGATCTTAAGTTTTTGGCCTAAATGTTCGAAAAACAGGAAATTAAATTGTTGTGGCCTAATAACTGAAAAAAAAAACTTCAAAATCTTTTGTGACAACTGAAGAGTTTTAAATGGAGCAATACATGTTGCTGCTCAAAAGTATAAAGAAGTACTTAATATGAATTATTTAGTGAATCTGCATCCATGAAGGAATTCTTAATATTTACACGCACTAAATATTATTCAATATGCAAATATGAAATACATGTGACATGATTAGCAGAAAAAGATGAAGGAACATTAACTTCCATTTTTTACTTACTGTGAGAAACTGGTGAAAGCCGACCAAAGGGTCGACCAGGAGAGGTAGGTTCCGTCCACTCAGGCCACGAGCTGGAGAGTGGGTTGGCCATTGTATAACTTTTCTTCAGCATTGAATACTCTTCATCAGAGGTGGCTGGATGACGTGGATAGCCTGTTGGAGTCGCTGACTGGGTGCCACGAGCAACTGGTTCCTTTGGTGACATTTCTGGTTCAGCCATGGTGCTAGCTTTAGCTTTGGAATGAATTGTGCCTCGTTTATAGAGCAAAGCATAACTATCACCGGCCCTCACACCTGATGAAAAGTAATTCGAACAGATTTATTTGCACTTCCATGGAGGGCTCATAAAAAGACCATTACAGTGACACGGATGAACAGGAAGTGACTGAATGGTCCCATCATATTGACACTGATGAAGAAGGTTGTTGAAATGAATATACCGTCACCCACAACAGTGACACTGATGAAAAGGACTACTGAATAGTCGCTGATCACAGTGACAAAGGGGTACTAAATGGTCCCATAAAAGTGCAGCTGATGAAGAGGGATACTGAATGGTCCCGTCACACTGATAGTAATGAATAGGGATACTGAATGGTCCCGTCACATTGATAGTAATGAATAGGGATACTGAATGGTCCCGTCACATTGATAGTAATGAATTGGGGTACTGAATGGTCCCATCACATTGATAGTAATGAATTGGGGTACTGAATGGTCCCATCACACTGATAGTAATGAATTGGGGTACTGAATGGTCCCATCACAGTGACACTAATGAAGAGAGTTACTGAATGGTGCCATTACGGTACCACTTATGAATAGGGGTATTGAGTGGCCAATCACTATGACACTCATGTTATCATTATTATTAGAATACTTACCAGAAAAACTTGAAGAATTTGAATGAGAAGTTCCACCATGTCCTGCCAACTTTTTCTTTCTTCTGTGGATCTCAGCATAGGAGTTTATTGAAGAAGGAGGTGTCAAATCATGTGAGCCTTTTGGAATATGGCCATCGCCTGTCTTGGCCAGATATTTCTCTGCATACGATGATGAACCAGGTTTTGATGAAGTAGAAGAAGGAGCACTACTGGGTAAAGTAGAGGACAAGTTTGGCACCCGCTGCCGTGCAGCTGAGCCACGTGTACCATCATTGATAAGTTCAGTTGGAACCCAAGAATTCTTGGCTGGGGGAGGCTTGTCGGTTCCATCGACACCCTGTTGGGAACCAAAATTAAACAGAGATCACTAACGGCACATACTCAGGCTGAACATGCTTTGACAGTAAATAAATACTGTCTCTTATAAATCTTTAGATCCTGTCATGCTCATAACAATGACATTGGCAATGGTTTCTCACTGACATGAAAATCTGTGCTGCGAGTGATTAAAGATAAGCCGCTGGCTTAGGAGAATGGAAAACCACTCCCAGTGCAATGAGGATAAATTAAGTTTAGAGTTTAGATGTCATCAAAATACCCAAAGAGGCATGTACATTTTTTTATTCTTGTTACCACCTAGAATCTAAGTGTCACATGACCAGACCCAACCAGGGTCCTTCTCTTGGGTGAGGAAAAAGCCTGGGAACAAGGTTGTTAAAGGCCATATATAAGAGCTACATGTAATGATAGCCTAAGAAGATCCTTAGGTCAGGGGAATTAAGGCTTCAGATTACCCTCCACTACCTGCATCAGTTCAAATCACCACTCAAAAATTTCCATTACAGACTGTAGTTAAAAAAGTTCATTATTTACCTGTAAAATAAAGTGATAAATTCCAACTGCTCAAAAAACAAAATTGCTTTGTTGTTGAAACGTGTGAAAACATCACTACTTGTAGGGTTATCCAGCTTTAACTATTTTGCACAGAGAACAAGGCTCTCCAAGAAGCTCCATGTCTATTCTTTGTGAGAGGGTCTTGTTTAACAAATGCTTATAATTGAAACTGTAGTAACACCAACTATATTCTTTAGCTGTTTGCTTTACATCTTGAGGGACTGGTTTTCAAGGTTCATTCTGCACCTGTTTCTTTTGTTGTACAAGTGGTTCAGGAAAATAACGAAAAATAAAAATGAGCCACATCATTTCTCAGAAAATTTCAGATGGTAATCTAAAATCTTAACTTCCCTGGCCATATGCAGAGTATTATATAATTACAAGTTAAGGGGTAAAATTACATTGTACTGACTGGCTAATTGCTGGGGCATTTTTCTTATTTCAGATCAGATTTACTTGCATTTAAATGGTCCACTGGTTGCTTAGCAACCATACAGTATGCATCTGTCATTTTATCAATTGAATGTTGGTGAGAAACAATCAGTGTTTCCTGGTTTGCATAAACAGACAGGCATATAATTCAAACTTGTAAATAATTGCTGGGGGCATTGAGGAATAAAAGATTAATTTCACTTTCCAAATATTAAGTGAAGCATTGAAAACATGCATGAAACTAAACTTTAATTTCACAAAATTCCTTGCGAGTACCTAAAATTGTAGTTTTTGGAAGAATAAAAAAAGGAAACAACTTTAAACACTGATTCTAATAGTGCCTAGAAAAAGTAATGAGAAGTAAAGTTTGATCAGTAATTTATTGTTGATGTACTGCAACAAATGATTCAATTGCAATAATATCGCACAGTGAAACAGCAAATATATAAACTAATGTGATTCCAATTCCTATTAAACTGATATCTCATTTGAGTTTCAAATATTTGGACACTTAAGCTGTGTCAAGCACCAAAACTCAATAAATCATCGTTGTACAATATTGCAAGATACAAGTGCCCACAGTATACTCTCCTAGTTAATCCTATAGAAACCTCAATTTAAGCAAAACATCTGGTGGACATTTACCATATGAAAAACATGTTCTAGTTTCAACAACTGTGTATATGACCTGTGTTTGAACATCAAAACAACTGTGATACAATCATTCAATTTACCCGTTTAATATAGAAATGCTCTTCGAAACTGCTTATATTTAATACTGTAAGTTCATTACTGTTAACTATAGATATAATTTATAAGTAGCAGCAAAATGTTGTTGACAACTTATTTTTCTGGCTTCAAGTACTGATCACTAAATATTCACCAGGCCCATTACAGTTTGATACAAAATATGTACATTGGCAAATTTTCAGACTTTTTCCAGACTAGTTTACCATTTTTTCAGACTTTGTGAATTAGTATTAAGGGTCACCATTGTCTTGTTCAGTCAAAACATTTCAATTCAATACAGTTGTTCAGGAAGACTACAAGGAGAAAATTTATAGAGCTTACAAGTGTAAAAAGGACAAGGATGTTAACGACAAGACACAAACCAACAGACTTACTGCAATTAGTACACAATCGAGTTTCCTGCAGCTGATAAATAAACAAATGTAAGATCTTTTCAGCAACTTTCTTAAAAACCCCAAACAGAAATGGGGTGAATTCACGAGCTTTTTACAACCTAAATCCATATAAGTATAAAGAGTAAACAAAAACACTTTAAGACTTTTTAAAAATCCACTGGAGCCCTGATAATACCAAACTGATTGTGCAGAAGCACCTTTCAACCACAACCTTGTAAGAGAACTTGAAAAGCTCAAATATGAAGTTTTGTACAGACAAATCTTTGTTTTCTTTTGTTTCGCTTGGCAAACAAGTCTTTTAATTCTTGCCATCAGATACCTTCACGAACAACAAAGGCTATATGAATAGCCTAACTTGGGCCAAGCCGTATTCTTTTAAGTAAATAGTTTAAAATTGACTGAAACAGCATATACCTCAACTTCATTTGTTCACTACAGTTCGTACATTGTTTTGCAAGGAAACATGAACTATAGGTGAAGTAGAACAGATGCTGGATTTAAAAAGAAAATGGCGGGCAGATTGCTTATATATGATTATATGTTATAGGGCTTGTGATTTCTGCTAATGCAATATTGTTCCATTTTGATGTGAAAAGAGAGAAAAGAGTAAAAAAAGTATTTCAGTGTGGAAAAAAATCTAGAGATGCACCAGCCAGGATTTGAACCCGTGGCATAGTAAATCCAAGTTTGATCAGGTTGCTAGTCCGATGCACTATCCATTGTGCCACCACGCAAAGTAAAGCATGCCCAGAACAATCGCAACACAAAAAATAAGAATGGAGCCGAAACCTCAACTTGGTGCCTTCAGCCTGAGTAATGAATGCCTTGCCCTGTTTCACTATTATGTTATAGGTTTGTAAATAAAAGGAATACTGGGCGAAGGGTTTACAACACATATCCGGGGAGGGTTACAACTACAACATTATGGCAAATAAGGTATCTTTAATGTTCAAAATATCGAGATAAAGCAATTGTTTTTGGTTTTTTGGCACTGTTTGCTTTTAATAATTTCTATTACACTGTATTATAATTTCATCTATAATTTATGTATGTATGTATGTAATTTTAATATTTCAGTTACACTGCTTGTAATGGTTTGTCTTCAAATTATGAAAATTAGTATGCACTGTGAAAATAACAAAACATAAACTATCAGAAAAAGTACATGAACATATATATATGAGGCTTATAACCTGGGGGGAGGGTATTACTGGAATCATTTTTTTTTGTTAGCAGGTAGATGGGGTTGTAATTGAGGGGCATTTTATATAACCCATGGGGCTTTTGTGTGGGATTCTATGGTATAAGAGAACTGTGATTACCTGTGAGCTATCACCCTCCCACGGCAATCGGTGTTTACCAGCACTGAAGTATCGCCGTGGACTTGAACCTGATGAGTTAAAAGAATCATTGAGTCCTGGAGTTGATCGAGCTGAGGCGGATTCAGAACCAGTGGTGCCAGCAAGGACCCATTCAACATCAGCACCACGAGGAGTATTGTTCTTCCCTCTGGTTGTACCTGAAGAAGGGCAAGGAACTGCATACTCAACAAGTCCATCACTATTCATACGAGGAAGTTGTCGCCTTGCAAGGCGAGCCTGGATTGCAGCCATCACTCCATCTCCACCCATAGTCAACTCAACATTATCTACTGCTGACACAACTGGCTGCAGTCGACCAGGTCCCATTGCCTGCGAAATGACAGCAAAGGCCTCCAATGCAGCCTGTCTTACGCGTCTCTTGGAATCAACCAGAGCTGGCGCAACGGCTCTTGTCAGTTCTGGTAAATCAAAGTCTGAGCTTGGAAATGTCAACAGAGCAGCAATAACAACATTCAATGCTTCTTCTCTCACACGAGAGTTTCGGTGTTGCAAGCTTGAAGTAAGCACTTTTAGAATTGGTGCTGGTGATAAGATGTGCATCAGATGCATTAAAACTTTCATATTTTCCTGACGGATTACAATTTTGTTGTCTCCCAATTTGTTAGTAAGTGCACCCACAAGCGGTTTCAAGAATGGTTTAACACTTAGCTCTAACTTTCCAACAAGCAATTCAATAATTTGAAGACTTGTTACTGTAATTTTAAAATTTACATCGTCCAGAAAGTCTAAAAGTAGCCCAAATAGTGCCCCTAAATAGGGCAAAATGGAAGAGATGTTGGTTATTTGTCCCATAAGTGTTTTTAATTCTTCAATGCCTTGAGCTCGAATTCTCCAGTTCGTTTGATCTCGAAGTTTAACTGCCACTGACCTTGGTACAAACCCGAATTCTAAATTTCCCTCATTCCTTGTAAAACCGTCTCGGACATAGTTAACAGCTATGGTATGACCTCTATCCAAAGAATTCTCGCCATCTGTCCTGTCAAGACGCCTCTCTAAATCCATGACTCCGTTTGTGCTCAAGTGACCAGCACTCTTCGCTTTTCGAGCCATATAACCCTCGATATCTCTTCCCGAGTCAGTCGTTCGATTTTGTATTGCTGCCGAATAAACTTGTTGCTGCGACTGTGTTAGACGACGGATGTAGCCATCGAATCTAGTACTGCCAACGACATTTTTTATTCTTTCAAGAGAAATTATTGCTGGTGACGATTCGGGTTTGGAGGAAGTTTCCAACCGGCCCACAAGAGCTTGGGTGATTGTAAACAAATCCTCTTGCGCCAAGTTCGGGGTTATCAAGATTGGCATGGCGATCAAACTCTCATTTCTAGTTCGTCTGTCTTCACTCTCAAGACCATGTTCTATAATGGTACTAAAAATATTGCCAATTTCTCTCGAAACTTGCATGTAGACATGCAGAGTCTGAATGGCTGACTTCTTTACTAAAACTTGGTTGTTGCCAAGATTGGCAACGATTTGCGGCAAGAGCAACGACATGCAAGCGTCCAAATCTTCTCCAAATCCTGGTATAGTTTCAGATAAAAATTCAAGACATTGAAGTCTGGCATTCCAGTTGTTATCAGAAAGTACATTCTGCAAAACGTGGAACAAGCCATGTCGATCTTCAAACTGCAGGCGACCGCCATTGCGTCGCGCGTCAGCTCGTAGTCGGCTAAGAATCTCAGCTTTTCTGTCAGAATCGGCGGTTCTGGCTAGTCCAGCTAGCACTTCATTTTCTTCCATATTTTCTCTGAAGGCCTCATCTGGTGCTGTGGTCACAGACTGCAGTGGTTTAAGCTTAGCAACACTGCTAGCCATGTAAGCATGTCGGAACGCAAGGTAATTGCATGAAATTAAATCAAGCCACAAGCTCCTAACCACCAGCTTTCGAGTCCAGAGCTTGAGGACACCTCATTCTTGCTGCAGACACAACGTTCAGAAATAGCGACCATGAGAAAATAAGCAAGACATGGGAAAATTTCGAAACTTTCTACGGGAACTTCGACCAACTTCGTGTCAAAATTCTAAAACTTTCCTCCGTACGAAAGACAGTATTCCCGGATGTCAAGAGAAATTTACAACAATCTTTTAGACGGACGTTGATTGGTTGATTTGATAGTTTTATTGTAAGTTTCTTGAAACAATAAAGCAATTTCAAGGGCGAGAGACGCGCAAATGTTAAGTTTTTAAGCAAACAAAACCAATTTTATGCTTTTTATCTACTTTGAGGAGGCTTTTCTCCGCCCTATAAGTAAGCTTGTGGCCAATATTTTCGATTTATTTTCCCTCAATTATCTCGTGTTAGATTTGTGAGATTGTAAATTTGTATCTCAACGCAAACAACACGGCGGCTAGAGGATCTATTTTTATTTTCCTAAAATGAACTGTGCTGGCAGACAGCATCAGATTTTGTCAGGATAAATTTACACAAGTAATTGCCGAGGAGGTTAGTTGTATTGAAAATTCTTGATTAAAAGCAATTAAAGCAGATCTTTCACGCCGACCTGTCAAAAGATATTTTGTTAAAACCTTTTTTTCGATGATGGTTGCTATGAGAAGATATCTGTGTAAATCATCATGTAAATCGAGCAAAATGGGAAAAAAATCGCCAGCTGCAATTACTGGTGTGTCCACTATCATAAATCTTACTTTACATCAACAAAAACTGATGATTCATAACTTTAAACTGCAGTTTTTTTTTATCCCATTTCACATGATTTCATACAATTTTTAGAAGCTATCGGTTTATTATTATTATTTTTTTTAAAAATAGAGTCTCTTGTACCGCGAGCTTCAGCGTTTCCGCCGATGTCAAAACCAATTTGATTAAAATGGTGACTAACGGAGGGAAACCGAAAATTTCTGCGGACGGCCCGTTACTTGAAAAATTTTATCGGAAGCGACGCAAACATTTGGGGTTTATTATAAATAGAACTACCTGAAAAGGGATTTTTTTTTCTGAAACTGACAGATTTACCGCCTTTTCATAAATGTGTAAATTAAAACTGCCGTTGCGAAAACAGGCCACCCTATTTAAGATGTCGCTGTTGGTGCAAGTAAATTGCTAAATTGCCTCCAGCGCGGGCGACAAACAAAAAGTCGGCTTAAGAGAGTTTGTATTTCGGAATCAATAACTGAAAAAAAAATACAAGTATTACAGCCGAAAAGTAAAAGAAAAAAGGTTAAGGAACAAAAATCCGGTTTTCTGACTAAAACTTCGTGTTCCTCACGATTTGTCCCTGACACTGTCGTTCATCCACTGTCCACCCGGTCATTTTTCTTTTTTCACAACAATGTCAGTCTCTTCAAAACACCAGATTTCTTAACTGAGTATTTAGGAAGTGCGGTTCATGAAAAACCATGTTCTGATGTTGTGTTGTACGTATCACGTTATGCATAGTTAGTTGCGAAGCAATCGTTTCATTCTTTCAAATTTAAATATTAAACTATTATTTACTTTTGATTCTAGTCCGGAAACTTTCAAGATAATTTCTATCGGCAGACATTGCCCGTTACATATCTTTGCCGCTCTACTGTAACTTAGTTATCGGAAAGATCACTGGGTTCACATGAGAGCAATGGTAATGTTAGGCGTTACAAACGAGCTCCTGGGGGTTCGACCGGCTCAGTCATGGTCCCCACCGGGTGTTCTTTTATAAATAGGACTAACAGATCTTTTGCAAACTCAGAGGTTTTAAAACAATTCCAAGCTGTCTGTAAATAGACCCCAGGAATGCCGATCGTTCATTAGTCATACCAGGGGGGAGGCAAGATTCTTTCCTGAGCAGTCTATAAAAATAAACAGGTGGTCCTCCTCGTTTGAAAAGCAAAGCTGCATTTCCATTTTATGTAGTTCACGTACAAATATAAAATCTGCCAAACTTCAGAAATTGTTATGCCTGCCACTTCCATTTATAAAAAATATCGTGCTTGGAGTCCACCCAATTTTTTGCCAACACCCCCCCCCGTCAGTCTGATTTAAATAATGAACGGTCCCTCATTTTTCATTTGGAGTACACTTTCTTCTAGCTCCTGGTTACGACATCGATATACATGTATAAGTTTTATGCACTAAACTTTTGTATCTGGACTTCTTTGTTCCGCCGAAGATTATTACTCTGCTGTCACTTGTAGTTTCACTCTGCGCTCATATTCCATGATCCGTCATTAATCCGTGTAGTTATAAAGCAGATGGTTTGCTTTGTCAGGTGGCCTATACCCAGGGTTACAGAGGCAAAGTGCTCCTACAATAAACAAAACATACGGCCGGCGAAACGAGCGTGAGGCCTGAAATGCGCAAAGGCACGCAAGGCCGATATCGCATCTTAGCTCGTTTCCTTTCGACCGGCAGTATATTTATTTTCTTACGCATCTCGCTTGTTTGCCGCTGGTACCAAGGATTGGTGGATTAGTTTTAAGACCTAGTTTGAGGAATCTATAATTTTTATTTAATATTTGTTTTCTCAAAACTATTATTATCATATTTTTTATTTTTTAGCCTCCCTGCAGACCGTTGTTTTTCCGACCTTCGCCGCGAGAGGTCTAACATCATCCCCACAAACTTAGTATTGCTTTAAACGTCTCTCTTGGAGAGAGCATATGGCCATGCGTAGCTGAGACGATTTTTAATTCGAATGAAAAATATCTGCCTTATCTATCGAATAAGAGATTTAGAGACCTTTTAAACACGAGAAGGCAAAGTTGTTTACGGTGTTTAATCAAGCTCAATATTACTAGTGATGGTGATGGGACTGATTGGGGTCCAACTGCAATCATATCAGTGAAAACAAAATTGGACAACCGCGAAGCGGGAGTCCGACTTGTTTGTCGCGAACTTGATTACAGACCAATTTAGACGACACGAAATCCTACCAATTTCTCAAAAATATTACAATTTCCGAGAAAAAAGAGAAATTACTACCAGTACTTTGGTTTGTTTGTAAAGACTCAGGCATTGCAATGTCAATCTGTTTTGAGCAAAACTCACTTCTATTCCGTTTTGATCCTTTCTGCCTGCCTCAGGCCGCTCTAGGAATCGAACGGAGGCAGGCGGATTTTGTTTCTTTATTTACCTGTTAGAAATCAGATTGGAATAATTTTACAACTCGAATCTAGCGAAATCTTCTTTTTGTTACAGCGCTGCTTTGCGTACTTTCTTTCTGTTATTGGTTTTTATAACTGTTCTAGTTTTTGCTGATGTTTCTTTGCTTTTCGTCAGAAAAAACGTGAGGTTTTTACATTTGTTTTTCGATTATGTGATACTTGGCGGGATGCTTCAAGTTTTTATTCTCTTTTTATCCTGGTCTTTTACGTGGAAAGTCTCCCACTTCCCTAAGGGTATCTGTCGTAGTTTATTACATATGAGTCTGCAGCGCCCTTTCCGTCAAAAGATTCACAAAACAAGTTTGTTGTAGCGCTGCGCCCGACTCGTACCGTCCGTATAACCTTTTCTGACTGCTCACTCTCTTTTCCTATTTTGTTTTGATGCTGGGAAAATGTTTAATTTGACATTAAAAGCTTTTGCGAAATGAATAGACGAGACAATGATGTCAGAAAAAATCCGGCCATTACTGTTTACTAAACATCAAACTTATTTTTCTAAATCGCCTTTTTGAAATACACTTTTGTTTGGCGTGCAGCATATCAACAAAAAGGGTTATCGCCAAACAACGTTCTGAAATTTTGATTCGTCAAAAACGAGACGGAGAAATTGCTATGATAATAAAGAATCATTTCGTAACCAATTCTTTGTTGTGTTGGCTATGTCTTGGTAAAACGGTTGGCATAAAAAATGCCGAAAATGCGAAAGTGGTGGTTTGGGGTAAGAGTAGAGCGAGAGATTTGTCGAAGACACGACATCTGTTAGTCGTTTCTTCTCGTATCTGCGATTTCAAGATTTTGGTTGCAGTTGAAAACTATTTTGTATAACGAAAGCAACTGGTATACAGATCAATAAAAGAAGGGAGGAGAACGAGTTAAAAGGAAAACCTGCTCATACTAGAAGAAGAAAATGGAAAAAAAATACTGCATCGAGTTTTTGACTCCTGCACAAGTCCCAAAAGTGCATACTCTTGTGTTTTTAAAGTAGACTGTTGCTCTACCTTGATGGGTGCTAGAAAATACATTATATTATATCTTAGCAATCTCTTTCAGTGCTACTCGCCATTAAAACCCAACTCATACCAATGACTTGAGAATTGAAACTGATTTAATCTGAGGGCTATTTTTTTGGGCGCATCAGGTGTCCAAAGGGTTTGGCGCATAGTAATTGGGTTTCAAAATGGTTAAGAAAGTTAACAGTTTCAAAGACGGACGACGAAAGAGTCTTGGTCTTTTTTCCTTTTGGGGCTGCGTCAATCGCAGTTGCGAATGAAACAACCGGTGGAGACGATTTTCAACTTGTTATCTTCGCTCCTGCTATAAACCAATTCAATTCTTTTGTCTTTGGAGACAAAAGTACAGTACGGTTTACAAATCTGTTAATTGTATCAAGAACCGCTGTGACCCAGTTGGTTGAGGCGAGAGCTGAAAGAAATCAAATTATTTGCAGAGGAAAAATGCTCGCCTTTGAGAGGTGAGTTGTCATTGTCATGGTGATTATCTACTTACTTGTGATCGGCTCATGAGCAAAAAATTAAAGATTGTGATTGGTTTAATCAGGTGTCCGATAACAATCTTGTAATCGGATAGTATCCGATAACAAGCTCAGTGTAATCGGACAGTTAATAGACAAATTAATGAATGATAAAGAGATTTTAAAATAGACCAATCGGATTTGAGGAAATTGTAATTACTTTTATGATAAACTAGAAAAGCATTGGGTGAGCATTGTAAGACAAAAGGAGTGACAAGGCGGAAAAAACATGCTCGTAATACATTGCGGTTTGTTTTTATCATATAAACAAACATTACAAATATTTTATCTTCTTGTAGTGATTTTTATCTCTGCGCTCAGTTTTATGCGCTCGCGCTCCACTTGAGATTTCGCGGGCTTTTTGTTCAACCTTTACGTCAGTACCGGCTTTTCAAACCAATAAGAGCGGTCGTAAGAACTGGTTTTCTGACGTACCTACACAATCAACCAATAGCAACTCTTGTACGATCAGTTGAGTGATGTAACAAAGGAAGTGATGGAGTTCAGATGAATTTCGCTTTGCAGGTGAAGTTTGAAAGCAAAAGGTGCAATTGTCACTGTGCAAACTGCGCTTTATTGATAAAAAAGCAACCTATTGTCGCAAGTAAGTATTTCGCGAAGTTTTAAAACACCCAAGTATTAATTTTACTAGATGTAAACTGTTGAGAACGGTCTGAGGTGATTCGTTCAGAACTTATTTCAAAACTCATTCGTATTCTTGCAAACTTTGCTTTTTCAGTAGTTAAAAACATCTGTCTTTCTGGTTTAATTTTTCATTTTAGCAATACTTTTTTTTAGGTAATCATTTTTTTCCCCTCTGATATGGACTTTGTTATTACCAAGGAAGTCATGATCCCGAAACTTGATCTCAACTGGTTTGACAAGGTAAGTTTGTATAAATTAAAAATCATTTGAAGAAAGTTGCTCTTGTATTTGCACAATTCTTGATTTGACTTTTGTATTATATTATATTTCAGCATCGCTAAAGTAATAATGGCAGACAAAACAGTTTAACCAATCCTGTTGAATATAAAAAAATTTGCTTTCTATCCTTGGAAATTACACCTGCAAAAAGTTTTTGCAAAGTTAGCAGACTCGACCACAACTAAAAAGTTTGTATCATCGAGTAATACTTAAACAAAAACTTTAGATATTCCTAACAGTGTACAGATTTGAAGTTATCAGTTCGGCACTTTCTGTCTCGAAACTTTACCTGAGACAGTTTTTCTACATAAAGATTTTTGCACTTTATGACGCTAAGCTTTGGGAGTCGGGTCAACTCCATTTGTAGAAAATCTGTATTAGTTTGTTTAATGCAGGAAAGGCAGATGTCAGTTATAGCTTCTAAATAAAATTCTTTCCCAATCATCCACAAAGTAAAGTAAAGGATTTGCTGAATTCACAACCCTGTTTCCGATATTCTGCGACATTTTGAAGGTTTTTTCCTTTACCTTCTTTTGAAAAAAATCCGTTATTTTTTCTTAACCCATTCTTTCATGTTTTCGTTACATGTGGCCCGCCAACTGAAGACCTAAAATTGATCTGCACAAGATTAGGAAAGTAGTTTATTGACTTATTTTGAACTTACGTTTTATCTCAGCACACAATTTTTTAAATAATAATAATAATAATAATAATAATAATAATAATAATAATAATTACGAATTTTTATAACAGGATAACCCTTCAGTAAAATATACTGTTATCAACGGGGTCCTGTGAAATTAAAATTCAGAAACTAGTA
>JAOBYE010472196.1:9130-28416 GCA_025403585.1 Parazoanthus swiftii | reverse complement strand
TTCTGTGAGTTTAATTTTATGTAGCATCACACCATGGGGTAAAATATTATGGTTAATCTCAAGTTGAAAAAAAAATAGTTTTGTTTCTCTCGTCGCTTTAAAAGTTTTTCAATGTGTATTGCGCCTTTCACAAGTCAACAACCCATTTTGAAAAGCTGTACACTGTTTAGAAACAGCGATCTTGTAATTTTGGGTTCAAGCATTTTTCTCTTTTTTTAAATTAAGAAACAGATGTTTTGGCTGAAGGTCTTTTTGAGCTTTTCAGCCTCAAGTTTTTTCCAAATTGTTATTTCTACAACCGTCAGTTTTTGCCGAAGTGCCTCTACAACTAAAGGCAGTCGGTTGCTTCTGAACTGCAACCTATTTGGAATTCATTGATCGGCGGACAGGTTCAATACTGTACATTTAATTGAGCAGAGCATGTGGTGTCGCTGAGTTTATAATCAGTTTTGCATGTTTAAACATTTATGTAAAAAGCACAGACATTGCGAAAACAATACATTAAAGTTTGAAGTTTTTCTACTGCTCTTCTTTAAAGAACCTAACCATTTTTGACGAGGCTCGTCTTGCTCTTCATTTTTCACACGTTCCCCATAAAATTTAGGCCAATCTGCGCTTGCCTTGTTTTTATAAAAAAAAAGCGTGCCAGGAACACGTTTCAATATTTTGTCTTGAATCATTGTTATGGCTTCGAATTTTGTTCTGAATGTTTCCAGCTTCAGATTGGTTTTAATTTGTTTTATTTTTTTGTCGAGCCTTGTTTTTCGTATAAAAGAGAAGTGTGTAATACCTACCCGATTTGTTATTCATTATGATGTAAATTTTTCATCTTCATTTTTTCGTGCTAGGATAAGAAAAAATCTTTTACTACATTGGTTTCGCTTCCACCGAAGAAAAGATTTATGAGATATTACTTACAGCAAGCAGAATACGTTTTATGAGCTCAGAAAAGAGAGGAAAATCATAAGGCAATGAAGAATTCTTTTGTGTCTCGATCAGTTTCTTCAAGAATCAAATTGAGGAAGGTGAGACTCTGTCGCCTGAGGTATAATGAAGAAGTAAAGTGCAAACGCATGTTCGGAACTTGTAATGGTATAAACCTGCGTTACGATAATTTTTTAGAATGTCCCTTAACGAAAGTTACGCCCGAATGGATTTTCAAGTAAATATATAGAAGAGGAAGTAGAAGGAGCTCCCTACATAGTATAGTAGTATATTAGTAGAAACTTGCTAAATGTGTGCATTGGGAATTGCCTATGAATGGAAATGGCTGCTATCTAAATATTTAAACAAGCGTTTTAGGCTTTTAGCCAGGGCAAGTAGGAATATAAGAAAGGCTTACTCCATTTCAATACTAATGAATTGAAATTTTAATATGAAATAGCACCGATGATTAACTGGATGTCTTTTATGACATTTTTTTTGTTGTCCTTTTTGATCGCCGTTGAACTCAATAAAACTTGAATCCGCATTAGGGAGTAAGGATGTGACCAGAATTTTTTGTGTAATTAACAAACAAGTGGACAGAAGAACAAGTGCGGCGAACCAAAATTGTATTGTTTACTGCAAAATGGCCAATAAGAAAAACTCCTGGTTTCTCATCAGAAGTTTTCCAAAAAGCAAACGCGGCGGGCGTGTTTTGTTTTTAGTAAGACTCTAATCATCGACATCATCACAAGTGTGCTTTGTGAACATTTGCCCAATTTTCATTGAAAGTATAAAACTGTCACGAATGTATTGTAAAGGCTCTCATTTAACAAAAAGACAACCAGCAGTCATTCAAATGGGCTGTGATCAAAAGAAAAACCTTCTACAAAAACGGCAGCAATTTGAAATGGGGGAGCTGATGGTTAACCAATAATTTTCTTTGCTTGGCCTAATAAAGACGTTCTTGAACAGTTCAAATACAACGTAAAAAGAAATTATAGATTAGACTTAAAAAATGTGTCAAAATTGATCAGCTTATTAAAAAAAGAAACTGTAATATAATCGTCAGTGTGTCAAACAAGCTAATGCGTTATATTATACACCTTACTCACCAAACTAGGAGTTATGAAACGACGCAATGAAGTGAAAAGTGAGTTCTTGGGAATTATTTTTTTTAACAACACTGTTTTAAAGTGAAAGTTTTTTTCCCTGAAAAGTCTGCAAAGACTATGCGCCCGTCTTCAAAACTTTTGCTTACTTGCAGTATTTGACATGGCTCGTTGTTTCGAATGTTGGGAGCAGCCTTCAGTTGTATTTTTACGTACAGACACCATTCCAAAAATTATCAACAACATTTTTAAGAACATTTGAGGCTGGGATCGTGAAAAAAATTAAGAACGTTCAACCTTAGTCCTGTCCAAGAAAAAATTGATTGTAAACTTCGTCATAGATGATATGTCATTGTTGGATTGGCGGAAGGAAACAACGGACATTAAAGAACTTCAAAATCGTACTTAAGAGAACATTAGTAATATTTAATACCAAAAAAGGAGTCTAGTAAAAAGGAGAATTAATCACTTCATTTTGTTTTGAAACTTATTACTAAAATTTTTCCAGTTGGAGTTCTCGATTATTAACAAAAGACAACTTACAGAATGTTTTGAGATAAGACCCAAGAGTGAATAGCAACTACTTATTTCAAATCAGATTTGGTAATTGCGTGATGTCGAGCAAACTTACGCAGCTGCTTCGGAAACAGCAGGCAAAAAATATATAATGAATTTCGACTCAGTATATTTTGACTCATTTCGTTCTTTACGTATGCCTTACACGTTGACATTAAAATCTGAGGAAATGTGCCAGCCTGTTTGCCACTTGGCTCGGGAAGAGATTTAGATTTCAATAACTTCAATTTTTAATAACTTTAAAAACAATCATTGTGATCACGGTGTGCAATGTTCCCCTTCAAAACTCAAATTGATAAGTCTTAAGTCTGAATTGCTTCTTTGCCAATGTTCTTGGCCTTTTTTGCAATGAAGTCAGCGAAGAAGACAGCGGTGAATCTCTCGACCGGGAATCTAGTTACGAAGACAAACCACAGCTTCCTTCCTTTAAAGCAGAAACTGTGTTTTGATTCACTTGATGAATAAGTATTTTTCCATTGCACTGCATGTTAGTTCTATTCATCTTCTGATTTCTGGAGTCATCCTTCCTGTTCATTTATTTTTGTATTTTCCAGTCATATCACGCGGAGTTAACTGATAGGCGAGCTCAAAGATCGAATTATTTCTTCGTAGATCAATACAGCTTTTGTATTGGATGAAACTAGATCGAAATAGCAAAGCATACAATTCATTAGCCATGCACATAAGTAGAAAATGTGTGATCAGTATTAAACTTTTTTTTTGTAAAGAGAGCATTTATTATTCAATTTACTGTTAAATAACGTTTCCTTGTTAGAATTATGCAATTTATATATACTATGATATTGTTTCTTGATTTTATACTTTTTCCAAAGCGGTTGATCCTGCATTATGTAATTGTACATTGTAAGCTGTTTACAGGTGTTATATGCTATCTGGTAAACATCAAGGCTGCGTTTAATGTCAAAAACTGTTTGTCAAAATTCTCATTTTCCGACTTTCTTCGGTATTTATAACCCAGTTTGGAAAAAGCATCATACATCATGACACTTCACCTTTCTTGTAATAGCAGTGTAAAATATACCATGTACTAAAGCAAACTTGTGCTAGTTTCAGGTCTATGAGAAGCAATTAAATTCAAGTTTTTGTTGAATTAATGAAACGAGAAACATCATTTCTAGCCGGAAAAAGCACGAAATTTGCATTGGTTAAATTGTTTACTTCAACAGAAATCAACTACCAATCCTTTGCTCGAGTTTTTATTTACGTAAGAAATACAGTGTTTATGAAAGACATCTTAGCAAACTGAGAAGAACCTTCAAACAACACAAGGAGCGTTGTTTTTGTCAAACAGGAACCGGAAAGATGAAAGAAAAGGAACAATGTGTGGCATTCTTTGTGAAAACCGCCTGAATCAAGGAGGAGAATGACAGAAGAGTTGTGCGTTGTTAGAAATTTGGTCAATCGGCTCAAACGCTGTAACTTTACGTTATTTCTTAATTTTCAGATAAATGATTTCATTTCTGCTATTTAGTTTTTGTTTATTTATTAAGCAGTTTGCTAAGACTTGTTGCATAGGCATGTATAATCATAAGATACATACTTTGCGCTTAAAGATTATGCCGGAGTGGCTCGTGAAACACAAACTTGCACAACTTGCGGCTGTCCTTTCTATACAAAAGAAAATAAAATGGAGTAGCTTCAAAAATATCAAATCGCTTCAGAGTCTGTGTACTTGTAAATGCTTCAAGTCTTCTCATAATTAATGGGGGAAGGAACCGCAAAACAATTCAGAGATTTCGACTTCGGTTTCCTTGCGCGTATTTGTTCTTGTAACTAGGAAACACTCTACACAGACTAGGATTCTTATTGAAATATAAATAAGACACAACAATCTTGGTACTGGTAGGTAAATGTACGAAAAATAAAGGTATTCCTTATAAAGTGACGTGTTTTATGGAATAATTCTTTACAATGTGACGCAGATTTTCTGAATACAATTCATTTTACCAATGTTGTCTCTGTTTATGAAATCATGGAAGAAGTTTATCCGATAACTTTAAATCTATTATTTAATTGATTTTGCTACAGTCAACTCAAAATCGCAATAACTTCCTGTGTCCCTAAGTCGACTAACGACCTACTTCTGCCTCTACAAAAAGTAAAAATCACCTTCGTATTTCTTACTGCCAATATACAGCAGCTGACGAAGTGACATTTGAAACAAATTAAAAGAGAACACGGAAATAGAGTTTTGTAAAATTCACTTGACCTATCAAATTGTACTTCGTTCTAATTTTGCTACAAAGGAGTCCAAACCTTTCTTCATACGCTACGAAATATATTAGTTTACTGTCTTGTAAAATACGTGTTTCATAGAAAAATAATAAAAGAGGGGCTAAACTCGTAAACACTTACGCAGAAGCCTTGACACGCAGAATATCTTTCTTTCAGAATAATAGTACTCCAGTTTTCTTCGTGGCAAACGGCATTTTAACTTTGGGTGATTATTCAACGTTCTAACTGGAAGAACTGCTTTTATTTGCAAACAAAATGGTTTCCTAATAGTTTAAGCGAGTCAAGCTTGCTGACCACGCTTTTACAACGAGGGAGGAAGTTTGTTTTCTGATTGGCTACCGACTAGAAAGCACACACCAATAATATAACATCACAAACAAATTGCCAAAAGTTTCTTCAAACGATCTGCAGCAGTCGAGTCACTTGTTTAAATAAACTTGACCTTCGGTAAAACAGTAATCTCACCCAAAATATTTTTCAGAAGGAAATTTTATAACAGAAATGTGTAGTAACATGTTTTTAAATATCGGATATTGAGGTTCAATTTATTAAAGTGAGACAGCTGTGCAATTAGACCTTTGTACGTCCAAACTGGTAGTAATTAATGATGGGACTCTTTCAAAATGTGCCAAAACGTCTAATTACCGTTATTAGTGGTAGCTGGGCATCATTAGTGAACTGATAATAACTAATTATCAGTGTAACTTAACAATAAGAACCTAGCGGTTACCACAGGTAAGGAAAAGGTAGTCGAGCTGTTGGCCGATCAACACTTCATGTAAATGTTTTACGAGTCAATCAAGCAACAAAATCAACAGACTCATGAAACAACATTGCCGTCTTCTTGATAAGATACTAAATTGCCAAGTCCCAGTAAACAGTTCAGCAAGCGACGGAACATATTTTGCTTGTGGCAAGCTATAATAAAGTATAAAGCAAAAGGTAAGTTACTTTGGTACCATTCACTTGACCTCAGTTAGGAATAAACCGCTTTCTTCTCTAAATTCAACAAAACGCTTGTTAGAAAAAAAAACTTCGCGCGCTATGCACAAGAGGGCAGAGAGAATAACGTGGCAGAAATCTGGTGTGGGGGGACCATAAAGAAGGCAGGGGCATTTAAGAAAAAAATGAAAACAACCCGAACAAGGAATATAATAGAATAGTATAGTTGCCTTTACTTAAACATAACACAAAATCTCAGTGTAGTCCCTTCAGGTACGCAACGAAAGCATCCCTGCTATCAGTAGTAGCACTGAGTAATAAGAATGTTTACTTATACATAAATATGAAGCTACATAAAATACATGATTTTACAGTATTTAAAAGTATAAAAAATTACATATAAAACTCACTTAAGTATCATGGATGTGTAATTTTTTTTACAAAGTTCAAACTTGGTAGAACTATATATTGTATTTTAATACAATATATAGTTCTACCAAGTTTGAAATTTGTAAAAAAAATACACACCCATGATACTTAAGTGAGTTTTTGTCACATTTAGTTCTGAACCTGGGTAAGTGGAGATGGTGCTGCTGTCTGTCTTAGAAAACATGCAATTAAATTATACAACACATCTGTACCGCTTAGAGCTGTAATTTGAGTAATCAACTAGAGCTGTACCAGTTATTGTTTCTAGTGTCGATGTCTGCAGAATCGACTCTTATTTTTTATAAGTGAGAGTCTTGGGGAAGCTATATGACCCAGATAAAACATTTCATTTTAGGCCAGTTCCTCAAAACTTTGATAAATGCGAAGTAAGGATTGCACCGGGAAAGCTTTAGGGGGTAAACTTGACCTGCCTCTCAATTTTTTCGCGACCCCAAATTTGTGTCGTTTAAGAATTTGCCAAAAACTTTTACACAACTGTTACTCGATTGTGGACACATCTTTTGGCATTAATTAGGTGACATCAGCCCTGACGACGTCATCATGATAAATCACGAAATATGTTACATTTTTGTTAATTTTTCTGAAATTGTAATTTTTTGTTATAATGATTTCAAACTGTGGTTTGTTGTTTCCTTTTAATTAATTTATAATTTCATAAGTTTAAACTATAAAATATTTCCAAAATTATTCAAAATCACAAAAGACGAAAATCCAAGACGGCCGCCCCAAATCAAAGATGGCGGCTATTGTGAATTTTTACAATTGTTACCATGGCAACAGAAGCAAACTAATTAACCATTAGTTGTATCAGTGTTAATGAAAGGGCCACGTTCTCATTGCATGCCAAAAGGCTTGCGTTAGTTCTTAACCGTTTGGAAAATTATGGCTGTTCAAGTTGATCCCCTTCTCGAGTATTCGTGTTTGGAAAAGTAGGGCTAAACTTTAAATTACTGTTTGGTTCAACACGTGCTAAATGTCTTTGGTCACGGAGTCGCGACGGAAGCTGAATCATGGCCTTGTTCAAAAATTGATGGGAATCATAATTTTTTGCCTTTTTAAAAAACTAAGGGAGTCTTGAAGAACTGACGTGCAGCGATAAACGAATCGTGAATATAAAAGTTTACACTGGCAAATATACTATACAATGATTCATGAATCATATAGAACATTTATAGATGAAATAAGAAGGTTTGGAATCACAAATTCCTTAAGTAGGATGATATTGCTCCTACCCCAACACTGAACTAAGAATTTTGTTCTATGTTCAGCTGTTCTTCAAGCCACGAAACGACTTCTGCCAAAACGACGTGACGTTAATAAAAGTAAAAATAGTCGTAGTATAATAAACCACGATTAGTGGCAGTAATCATACTAATTCGAGTTCAGTTTGGAATTAACTTGCATTGGAGTTTTTTCAGTTTTTATCGCTAGTTCGAGGTTTGTTTTGAATTTTCCTCAAGTGTTGTCATTAAATCAGCCGTATTATGATTGGTTTATTGACCTCTATTGTTTCTCTTCCAATCAGATTTGAGAAGTTGAGTTTGTAGTTGCACAGAATTACAATGTACCTGCACTGCTCTTGGTCTATCAGAATCAAGTAATTTTGTCATGTATATATTATAATAATATTAAAGATATAACCGTCTTTATTTAAAACATAAAAATCGAATAACCCCATACTGTGTTTTCCACTTGTCCGTTTAAAGTGCAGAAATATTTAGAAGACGCACATCAATCTTAATAAAAACAAAATTTGCTAAACAAATTATTCTATGCTTTACGAAACGAAAAAGCGTTTGATATGCACCTGCTTACAAAATGGAGTATGAAAAGAACACTTAAAACGACAAATAAATAATTGGCCACAGTTAACTTTCATGTCTATCTTGGGTTGGGTTGACTGAAAAAAAAACTGCATGTTCTATTTGAGTTCGAACAGGGCGTTCATTCTTTCAAAGATCTTTAATTGATCTTGAAATATTTGAATTTTTGAAAATATGAAGTTCGTTCAATTTAAGGATATACCAGCTAGATTTTGCAGGCCTAACTCAAGCTCTAAATACATTTTGAATTGCCTCAGGGCTGCATAAGAAAAAGGGAAAAACTATTTACACACATTGAGTTGATGGCAAGAACAGAAAATATTGCGCAGTTAATCGAAATCATTAGTTATATGTTTCACTTATCAGCGCGGTTTTAGGCAACGACAGCAACTGGCAATTGTTTTTAAAAGGCCATGTTTTTCTTTAGTAACATTCTTCTTTTCCATCGTAACAGTTCCTGCTGTTGAAACTGGCACTTTCCAGCTCCAAAAAGGAAAAATCCACAACACTCTAGTATATCGAAGCTTAAATAAAGCAAGGACTAAACTAGAATGCATAGACGTTATCTACAGTAAAAATGCGCAACACATTTTCCGTTATCATTGTGCGTTGTGTATACAAAGAAATGGGGACCTTTTTTATCTTTAAGTTTGCCTACAGTTCTTTCAAAAGAGCATACGTTTCAAAAACTAAAAAGCAAAATCGACTTCAGAGATTCTTGTGGAGACTCTCGGTACAAAACAGCAGAGTAAGTTGATAACAAAGTTTGGCCAAAGACGCATCCTTTAAGAAATAATATCGGTCAATTCGTAACCACATTTGATATCTTACAAGAGCGCAATGAAAAAGTACATATATACAAAAATGGTAAAGTCAATAAGGTATTCACATAAGTATATCACCTTGCAAGAAGAACGGCACAGCTAGAAGAACTTTTTCCAAAAATAGATTCTGAAATTGAAATCCACAACCCATTTTAAAATATTTGCAACGAATCTTGCAGATCTATAACAACTTACCTGATAAACAAACTTGTAGTTTTCCTTGATAGTAGATAGGTTTTGTTAAGCAGCGAATTTTGCACTAATCAGTTCTTGATCAGTTATTTCACCAGTTAAAACTATTTTTATTTCTTACAATCTTCTAACGGTTTTGAAAAATACACAGCGAGCGCTATAAGGAAGTTTATAAATTTTTAAAACTTGCTAAGAACGCATGTCAGTAGTACTTGTCGGCAGAAAACACTTCGCAACTGGAGACCTGATGGCGCTATTTTCATTATCAATCACTTCGCGTCATCCGTCAAAAAGATCAATTAATAGATACTCTCCGAGAAGTTTGAATTCTTACTCTAAACTTTACAAGTCTTGATACCATAACTGAAACCGCAAAAAGTGCTTATAGTTAATATGAACGAAAACAGCTGAATTGACGTCAAAACAATAAAATAAAACGTTTGACGCTTTTAAGATCATTGCGATTGTTTTGAAATTTTAATTGAAAAGGAGAGACGTTAGATTGACAAAGATAACCTGTCAAAACAATTACAACTTCTTTTTTAATCAAAAAGGACAGCTCTTTCATTATTAACGGATGCATTTTCGTGCAGACCTTCTGTTTCCTCGGTAACGTAAAAGAAGTACGTTTTGCCTCAATAGTCCACTTTCGTATTCGTTATGACCGCTGATTACAATGACTACAGACTCGTTTACTTAGCGTTAGCCTCGACTTGGTGTTAAATATTCATGAATACCAATGTAGTAACGAGAAGTTTACAACTCTGTGTATTGTAAGCGGCCATTCGTTCTCGCTGGTATTTATGCATATTCAACACCAAGTCGAGGCTAAAGCCGAGTAAACGAGTCTGTCGTCATTGTAATCAGCGGCAACTACGAATACGAAACTGGACTATATATTCCTGAACTGCTAGCTTGAAGTGGAATACAGCAAGAATCCAAATTTAGAGTATTCGAACTTCTTGTATTTAGATTATATAAAGAACGGCTCTAATAAGAAGTCAAATGATATATATGATGTTGGTTGCGAGATTTGCATTCATTCTTCGTCCGTTATTGCCCCTATTGTGTTGCTGAAACCTTCTTTCAGGTCAAAGGACCGCAAAAACGGGGGGAATGGGAACCTATCATCCCCAAACTATTACTGAGGGGCTCCCTCAGGTGCAAGTCGATAATCAACCCTACGAGTCTCAAAGCAGCTGCGCGGTCCCTGAGGTCTCACGTGACCAAATTTAGCGGGAATTCGTTTTAGAAAGGATTGGACTCGCATGCGCAGAAACCTTTTAAACGGAGTGGAGTCAAAAATCAAAGCATGGGTAATACTTTTGCGCGTCGCTCACTGATGTTAGGTGATGTTTACATGATACGTGCGTACGTGTCGTTAAATGATACGTGCGTACGTATCGATTCATGATATGTGCGTACGTGTCGTTACATGATACGTGCGTATGATACGTGCGTACGTGATACGTGCGTACGTGTCAATTCATGACATGTGCGAACGTGTCGTTACATGATACGTGCGTGCGTGTCGTTGCATGATAGGCGTTTTCATTTGGAATTTAAAGTGCGGTAAAAGCATTGGCGGATCGAAAATGAGAGTCGCTTGATCATCAACCAACCCAATTGCCTAATTGGGTACAGGAATGAGCACGTGCCACTTTTACGTGATACTTGTGGAACGTGCGGCCAAATTTCCTTCCGAAATGAATTTCTCGATCCGGCGCAACTACCAGAATAAATTCATTTCGGATTGACTCGTACAGGAATGAGATTTGAGAAGGTATCATGTAAATGAATATAGAGACTGACTATGGAACTGGGATGACATCTACTGAAAAGAAACTCGATCCGGTATCATGTTAACACGGCCTAAGTTGGTTCACATCGTATCAATTCCCATAGCTTTAGGTAAATAGCAAACGTTGCGGTAAGGTACTAGATGTCTCAGTTGTTCAAAGAGTTAGTCGTCTTAGAAAACCGAGCGAAATTTTGAATTTGACTCTGAAGCGACACATCGTTCGAAAATACAAAACAAACCCACTTTTAAAAGAGAACAGTTCGACGGTTGCTCCATGTAAGAATTTCAAAAGCATCCAAAAATTTTTTTTTCATTTTTAATCTAAGTTTTTAATCAAAACGACTTAATTCGACAGCAAAACCTTGTTTAACGATCGCAATTGTTAAGGATCAATACATTTTGGCGCTATATTATTTTGTCAGTTTAGGAATGAACCCTGTGCGTCAACACTAAACTCGCTTCAATCCGTTCTACTGTAATTGTTCTCGAAATGAAGCCATTCACACCATAATGCAACAGTAGAGGTAGATTAAACTTGAATAATGTCGAGAAATGTGAAGGATGGCACAGATGAATTCTGACTGACTCTTAGATGACTTCTGCATGATTGACTTCCGTTTAGGCTAACAAAAACTAACTTACCTTGAACACGGAATACTGCGGCTGAGAACATTTACTCTTGCGCACTATTGACACTTCTTTTTGTTCTTTGGACACTAACAAATCTTTATCCAAGCTTCTGGTAAAGCCGGCTCTGGTTTCTGTAGTTTTAGCCGATAAGAATTCTTGAATCCTTCTGGTAGGGAGACAAATCTATCACGGATTAACCCCCAGCAGAGCTGAAGTCGACTTATACAGCTGAGTCAATTGGTACGATACGCGTAAAGGCTCTTGATGTAGAAAGCATCACAGTTGTCAGGCTGGGATTTCAACTGACGACTTTTGGATTAGGAGTCAAACACGTTAACCACACGAACACATTGCCGCAGAAATTTTAGGGATATGTAGCGATGTTTTAATTTCGACAATTCCAACAAACTTTTGTCACCATTTTAATCATCAAAATAAATTAGTGCTATGTTTTGCATTTCTAAATTGGAATTAGGAGACGCACGCAACTAAAACTTCTTCAATCATAAACTGCTTTCACGTCATATGCAAATTTCAAGTTTTCCGATGCTGACACGCTAAATAGACAAATAAAAAAAATGACCATCACGTTATAGTTTTGTCTTTTCAAAATATTTTAGTATCACAATCTCTTTATTCCACATACTTAGGAGGCATTACCCACTCTTCATTTGAGTACCTTTTAATTAACTCCTTAATATATTTTTCTGCCTATTGAGAATAATTTAAGTATAAATAGAAAAACAATTATAGTTTGTCTAGACAATTTCATAGCAAACAAAAAGTTCTTACAATCCTTCCCAAAAATAACAGATTGTAAAATTTCTCATTTGATATCGTTTGAAAAACTTTGTTAAGGTATATTTTACTATACTGGTGGATACACTGTTTTAAAATACCAATAAACTTCAAAATCTCATATTAACGACTTACTGTGTAGCCAACTTAAACATTGCAGCTTAGTAATGCTAAATTATGAAAACGGAGCTCACGAGGTCGAACCAAGTAGCACACTACAAGTGCTTCTGACAGCCGCTGTACAGTCCTTACCTGATCTCGCAACACGTTCTACAGCCAGTTAAAACAGGCTATATGTTAAAACTGTATGAATAAGCCGTATTTTTTAAACGTCTGGTATTGGCAACAGTTATTCTTTTCAAACTAGCATTTACACAGTTGTGGTTTTGTAGGTAAACGGGAATTTTCTACAGATGAGAAAGTAAACATTTATTGAAAATGATAAAGTACTTAAAACTGATCATCAGTAGGATCATTTAGATGTTTTGCAATTTTAAAAGGATGTTCAATAAAATGAGAGGACTTGTGGAGATCAACACACGAAATCAGGTGGAAATAATTGATCGTTATCCCTGGAAGCGAAAGATTCTGATGACTAATTAAATACCAGCAACAAGAAAAATGATCCTTTTTAATAAGAAAATAGTGAATTTAACCTGCAGGGAAAAAAAAGCAGAAAACTATTTTTGAACGAGTTTGTGGCACACCTACTAAATCAGTATTTCAAACGTTTTCTGCGAACTTAGGTTTTAAAAGCTATAATATTAAAACGTTACTGTTAAATGGGGACAAATCATACCTATGAGCATGGATCAAGAAAAACCGATATTTCAGTATCTTAGATTGTGCCCTCGAAAAGCTAAGGAGATCCGTCTGACTCGTTTGGATTTTTACGAGTTTAAAGAAACAACTAACCAAGCAAGGAAAAATGTTAGTTGCACCGTTTTAAAAATAATCTTTGCGTGTGGGAACTCAATTTGTGTGATTCAGTTTGAGGATGTCTACTGTGTTGTTCAACTTGTAATTGTTTAGTAGAAGCTAAAAACTTTGAGTTTGAATGTTTAAAGAATCAGAACACACACTCGACTGTCTTTTCCCATAACTCGCACTGACCAACCAACTTCAAAACATGACATCAAAAGTTGCAATGGTTTCATATTTTTCTATTTTGTTCCTTGACACAAACAACATGATAGTGGTTTCTTTTGTAGTGAGTCGGCTCTCAGATTTGTTAATCAATTATGAACAGCTTCTACCAATACTATAAGCTTTTGATACATTATATGGCTATTTATGGCGTTAGATGGCTTTATATAACTTGAAAATTGTGACTAAGTCGCCTTCCCTTAAATGTTATAGCCACTGGTGTGCCAATTTGAAAATCTCTTTCTACAACAAATTTATCTCCACTTGCAGAAAAACGACGGTACGAGCGTTTTGATAGCCTTAACACAGCACCAACTTCGGCGAGTTTCTGCCGGACATTTGTCATTGTAACATCATCGTCCACCAACGACTCAGGAAGTTCAGATATCAAGTCCAGCAGCTCGCAAGAGGAAGACGAACCATCAGTTTCGGCGGGTGTTGAACATTCTCCTATTGTCTCCAGTGTAGCAGTATTCAATCTTGTTTCTGGCCTACTGCTAATTTTCGGTTTATCGTCTAATGCCGTTTCCATTTCCGTCGGATTATTATGTCGTAGCAGAGCCACCTGGGAGGAATATAGCATATCTTGCGAAGTGTAATGTGGGTAATCACAAGGTAGTGAAACAAAACTGCCAAGAATTTCGTCTTTCTTAAATTCCTCCGACTCCCGTCGTCTACGATCCCAAAGTTTGTGACGGTAACCCAGCCTCCCAAGTTTACGTTTAAATGTATCATGCGCCATGCCAAGATGACATTTGTAATACCTCCGCATAAAACTGCCAAGCTTGGCATCTGGGAATGTACCTCCCGAGATGTTTTTCACTTTGTCGTAAGAATCATTGAGAATTGCTATAAACATGTTGATTAGTACAAAACCCATACATAACATGTAGAAAAACACAAACAAAGGTCCAATAATGCGATTCTCGTTCTGTATCTCGTAGAAATGCAAGTTTCCACCAAGAAATTTCTGAAAGAGTGCACTGATTGTTTCCACGAATGACGAATATGAGGTCACAACATTTCCGAAAACCAGCATTCCAAGGTTTGCGAAAGCAATCAGGAGAATTATGAAGATGACAGAAAATGATGAGATATGTCCGGCGGCCTTACGCAAAGAAGCCGACATTTGGCAAATGTGAGCGTTAAATCTGAGCAAGCGCAATAACTTGACGGTAACAATGAAGACAACAACAGCAAGAATGTAAACTTCCAACTCGTACCACAAGATCACGTAGTCAATGCTAAAAGTGTCGAACGGGTTCGCCTGAACTCTCTTGATGAAGTGGGAGACATACTTTTCCTTAAAAAAGAACAGTACAACTGTTGCTGTCGCACTTATAGCTTGAAGTAAATCCATCCAATTCCAGAAACTGTTGAAGTAAGAGCATCCAAGCCGGTAGATTTTGCGTAGTTCGCGAATAAAATAGTACACAATTAGCAGAAGTAGGGTTATCTGACAAGCCACGTTGAAAGAACTGAAACTTTGGTTGGGACTTGTGTACAGCGATAGTGTTTCAATATTTTTCTTTGTTAAAGGCTTGCCTGACCGCGGAACCTCGTAAAGAAACTTTGCTGTGGTGAAAAGTGCAGATGCGGGCTCAAACACTGTAAATTCTACAAACACCGCCACAGTTCGGTCGTCGATCCAAGATGAGGCCTCTAGGTTTCTAATCACAGCTAATGCAGTTGGTGAGTTATAACCAAGGTCTGCCACATAACCGCCACCATCAAAGGTCGACAGTAAACCTGGATGGGCAAAACAAATCATAAATAATATTTCAACCAGTAGTGGGAGTAAAGATAAAGTAAAGAAAAGGCGCAACTAGATTGGGCGCTCAGCACTGAGATAGAAAAATAATAAGCTACATGTGACTCGTACCGTCACCGGGCTAAGATTTCTCTCTGTGTGGACCCGAGCAGAAACGCTCAGGAGCTATCCATTATGGGCTCACTGACTTACTATATGCCACATCTTGTGGCATATCCAGACATCGTTGTTTAAAACACAACAGGAAATATTGTGTCAATAAACTAAACATATTAAACTGGGAATCGTTTAAAATGCAAAGAAATGCTACACATGTAAGAATCTCATATCTTGAATTTTTGTGGCAATTTGTTTAACTCATGTGACTCCTGTTGTTATACTTACAATATTTGGAATTTCCATCTTTAAATACTAGCTTATCGTCTCTAACACAATTAAAATATTAAAAAAATGTGCAACTAATCTAAAAATATTTAAAAAAAATAAAAATAAAAAACCTTACAGAATTTGGAATGGATGATTAATTGCTTTATTTTCAGAACCATTAACTAATTTTATATTTATGCTGTAGGGAGAAAGTAAATGTTTATAAACTTAATTTGAGAAAAAAAGGGTAAATAAAATTAACAGTCAATAACATAAAACGGTTTACGCTTTACAGCTATGGTTGAACAAGTTCTAAGCAATTGATGACATTGCATTTGGTTATCTTGTGCTTCCCGCAATCACAGGTAACCCAAACTGTGCCCACGAATAAAGTATAAATCTTTCTGCTTTGTTGTTAGGTACTCTAACAAGCAAGACGTTACTTGAGATAACAATATTAAAGATCTTTTTTAGCGAATGTTTTGGAAACATCAATTATGCCTTGTGTTACTCCTAAAAAAAACAAAATTCGCCAGTTACCTCTGTATACTTGTGTGATTGTTGTTCTTCGTGTTTTTGTGGCGCCTGGAGTCGGTTTGGCCACGAACTGACACCAAACGCCACAGAAGCATAAAGAACGAAATGACACAAGTATGCAGAGATAAATGGTGAATTTTGTTATTTTTGGAGCAATACACGGTAAAATTTATGTTTCCCATACATTCGCTTAAATGGCGATCACTAACATGTTAGCTCAAATAACGTTTCTCTTGTAACCCAAGAACAAAGCAGAAACATCCGTACTTAATTAGCATACAAAGCTCGGGCTACTTTTGATCAAATGCTATTACATCTTTGCAATGGTTGCACTTCTTACCCCTGTAGGGCAAAGTGTTGAGCTCTCTTTCTGTTTTGTATCTCCAAGGTTTGGGACAAGCTCGTTTTAAGTCAAATTTGCTGTGGAACACACTTCTATTTTCAACTGGGACCCAGCCAGGAAAATTGTACTCGGTCGTGTACACGGTGTTGGAGGAGTAGGCAGGAAGACATCGCCGGAAATGCTTTTGAAGCTCTGGGCGATCTCTTATAGATTTACACGGATAAACTGTCAACGAAAAATAATTTGGTCAGCCATGAACAAAAAAATGGATGCATCAAAAATCGTATACCCGTACGTTCGTAAAACGTATATAACACAGGCTTCATCACATGCACGGACATATACTCAGATACAGTCTACCAAAACACACCATAACCAGAGTTATAAGCCCCCAAAAAAAAGAGTACAGCTACTATCGCAACCACGAGCTAATGAGCAATTACACTCGCAATAACTGACTTTCCCACCTTTTGCCCAGTTATACTTTCTAATAAATAGAGAGATAGAGAGCCTTTAAAGTTTATTATCATATTAAAATATCGTTATAACAAACTATCATCTTCTGTATAATGATACAAATGTGTTAAGATAAAGCACTCTACAAATATCCCAAGTAATGCCCGCTTCTGAGTGAAATTCCTAGAAAGGGAATGGGCCCAAACGGAAAAAAAAACCTGACCCGGGTGAGTAACCTTATTGTCAGGTTATCCCCTCACTTACGTGTATCATCTCCTGTAGTTGACTGCAGAAGAAAGTGATTTATGGTACCAATACGTAGTGAAACAGACACGAAACAAAGCAGTAAAATTGCTATAATGCCCAGTTACAACGAACTATTATCTTCTGTAATTGGTTGTAGAAAGAAGAAAGTGATTTATCACCAATACGCAGCGAAACAAACACAAAACAAAGTAGCGTTATTGCTATGATGCCTTTTTCAATCTATACCCTTTTTTAGTGTATCTGGCACCATTCATTTTAAAAACTAATATAAGTGGCGATTTCAAAAATTTAAATCTCAAAGTTTTACAGCGGGAGAATGTCACCGGACCCACCCCGCCCTTCTCTCTTAAAGCATCTAGCTAGCCCAAACTTTTTAAGTTAGTCTGCGGCCCCTGTAGTATGTATACTGTGATATGGTATATACACCCAGTAAAGTTGTCGTGACAAATATACGGCAAAGATAACTGTTGGGCTGACTCTCATCATTGGTAACTCAAAGAGGATTACCTGGTTTAATTCTGACTTGTCTCAATCGAGGCATTCCTACAAGGAACGCCTGTCTGCTGCTGATGAAGCCCTCAGGTTGGTTGAATCGCTGGCCGTTGTACCAACGGGTGTCATAGAGACCGGGCACTAGGTCATTCTTGGCCCAGTTCCACAATGCATTGCTGCTGTCAACCTGAAACCAAACTGGAAATGTTAACAATCATTTTCAACAGAGTAACCATTAGAGGGAGCAAACAAGCACATTCACGGACACCAGCACAAGCATTTAAGCATAAATAGAAGCATTTATCAAGCAAAGACACAACAAGCACCAGTAGCCGCAAGCTCAAGTGAAAACGGGAACAGTTTGTGGGATTAAAGCTGCTGGTAACGAATCTCTGGCTGCTAGCCACAAAGTCCCGGATTCAAGCCTCAGCCTGGTCGGTCGAGGGCTGAGCGAGCCCGTCTGCAGTCACATATCAAACTTTGCCTCATTGTTAGGTTGGCAAAATCGCAAAACAATGGCCTATTCAAACTTGGCGCCTTGATAATTCGTTGCAGATTCACGAGTGATATTTGACTTAATGTCGGCTAAAGTCGGAAGGCTCTCGTCTGTGACATCTTTCACTTTATACTACCCCACACTGTTATAATTTGTCATGTTTGGTTTCAATGCAATAAAAATGCGTGGGTAGGGTAAGGCAAGGGATGCACAAAAATTCATGAAATGTTTCACAGTCATAAAATAGAGTGGACCAAGAGCAAATAGCGTGCCTAGTTACTCTTAATCGATGCAACAATTCAAAAATAGCTCTTTGGAACAAATATATTCACCTGTTTTTGAAACCGACGCGGGAAGTTGTCATATACTCAGTCCGCGCCGTTCATAGCAACTGTAGAAAATTTTGACTAAACAGCACCAGCAACGGAGCATTAACACAGGCTATGCGAGTAGCGAGTGATATATTATGAGAAGGGATGGCTGTTTGTAGGCATTCCGACAATGAAGAGAGAGAGATTTTAAACTGAAGTGACGATACCGGTAGTGGGCTAATGCATGCAGAAACACAAACACAAACTCCCTTTCCGTTGTATTATTTCTTTGGTACAAGCATAAAACCTACCGATTCAAACGAGCTGGAAAATACGTCATCAAGAGTTTTTGCGAGCCTGTATCTGTCGTTTCCTCGATTCCCGTATGTAATCACCATCAAACACAGAACAAATAGAACAAAGACCAGAATTTCCCCAACAGCTTTTACTGCATCTGTTACGTTTTGCCGGAAATTCCTCGCCTTTAACAGCTCTTCGCCTTTGAGCGGTTCAACCTGTAGCAAATATACAAAAAGCTAGTCAAATATTTTTATTTCTTCAAGTGCCAAGTAACTTAGTACTTACGGTAGGACAACAACGATCTGCAAGGCTACAATAGCAAGTCTTGCAAATTGATCTTCACCCTATTATTAAGGCATGCATGCATCAGTTATCCACCGCAAACAGTTTAATTAAATGCGAGTGTTCTAGTCTGACTTCGTTAATCACTTTACTTAATACCAGTAAATGCAAATGTCAAAAATAATTCTCGC
>JAOBYE010472085.1:0-10027 GCA_025403585.1 Parazoanthus swiftii | reverse complement strand
AGTTTAAAGGGAGCAAAAGACGATCACATATTTTCGTATAACTTATTGATGATCAATTCTTGATTTGCTGTTCTCTTCAGGAATATTAAATTATCTGTTCTTTTTAAACAATGACCTAATCTTTCTTCGTAATCGTACTTATAATAACAATGAAATGAGGTTACTATCGACGAGGGCTGTAGTGCATGAGTGACAGTCGAAAACTCTTAACAAGTTTCACGATATCCAGAGAACAAAGTTTTAATCTTTTTTTACATTTCATCATCCCGGATAGATTCTAACAATGAAATGTTGATGTTAAAAGAATATGAATAATAAATCAGATGAATGCAGGCAGTTTCTGGAAGAACAAGGACATTGTGCGGGTTTTGTGTTAGCAAGTACTGTGTACAAGGAACGAGACACGGATTTATATCAGTATGGTATGGTATGGTATGTGTCTCTTCAGGTTACTATTGGACAGAGATACGGGCTCAGCGCTATGGATGCCAAACAGACAAACCTTCTTTATAAAGACGAATGTATTGAAGGAGGAGTGGAAGAGGAAACAGGTGAGGGGCTCATTTTTAGTCTCTACAGCACCCCATCCCGCCATTGTCTTCCTGCGAAAAGGAATTAGAGACGGATTTTCTTTTTAAGAAGTGGGGACGCTGTGGACAGTTTTAAAACAAAAATCAATCCGAATCACACACAAAAAAATTCGTTGCACGAACTGAGACTTTTAGGAAAATTTGCAGTCAACAGGATTGCACAGAAGACGTTGCACGGAAGTTATTCCCTACCACCAGACACCCCAAAGGAGCAAACTGAATGCTTCTCGAAGATCAGTACATGTTGTTATATTAAAGTTCATAACAATGTCTTTAAAGGCTCTGAAATAGTAATAATCTAGCTAGCCCAACTTGAGCAAAACGACGGCTGCAAAGTTACATTGGTTTACGCCTAATTCAAGATAATTACTGTAGCTACTAGACTCTTCCGAATGCAAGTAAGCCTGTCGTGTGATTAAGAGCTACGCCATTATAGAGCTGATGCGCAAAAATGCAAACTAGGTTTTTGCTTTTAGTGAAATCGTTTAAACACTCATGTTTCGTTATTTCAGTTTTGGCAATGCAAAAGTTGCTTTCTTACTCTTTTAACTCTCGAACGTCCAAGGGAGGCGGGGGGGTCAAATGGACCCCCCCCCCTCCGCAACCAAGGTTTTTCCGACCTTAAATCAATCAACATGAAACTTTCATTATCTGTAGTCCGATCATGAACACATCTATTAACATTAATTAGGTGACGTCATCACTTACAATTTATGCGAATTTAATTATGCAAATTGGAGTTTGATTTTGAAAACGGGCTTTTTAGGACAAAATTTGTTCTAATTTCTGCTTCTCCATTTTTTTTCTTAAAATTTTTTTGAAAAATCCATGTTGGCGGCCAAGATGGCAGACATGATGCGAAACAACTGTTGCCATAGCAACAGTTCTTAATTAAAACTTGGTTGTTGTTATGGAAAGTAACTCAGCTAACCCAAAAATTGCTTACATGTCAAAGCTCAATTTTTTACGTCATACCATTTGGAAAATCGTGGGGGGTCCGTTTGAACCCCCCCCCCCCCGGTTAACTTGTTAATGAAAATAGCTTGGACGACCGAGGGTTAAAGTTACGGGCGAAAGAAATAAACTAGCTTTGAGCTAGGCGAAATGCTTTCTCCCAACAAGACAAGTATAAGAAATTTTCTTGTTTTGTTGTATAGGTTCTTTTACTGCCATTGTGACAGCTGATGAAAAAGCTACACTTTGGGCAAACGGTAAAGAAATATCTCGACCTCAGAATAACAACTTGTGGTATCGAGCGCAGAAATACAGATTCCCCGCCGATCTACGGTTACTAGCGGTGGAAATCCACAACACGGGCGGTCCGACCGGACTCTTGGCTTCCTTCAGTGATGGCAGTGTGACAAGTGCTTACTCAGGGTGGAGGTGTGTGTCTAAGTCGCCCCCCTCAAACTGGAACCAAGAAGGGTTCGATGACCGCAGTTGGCCAGCGGCTCTTGAGAGGGACAACTCGTACGTAAAGTGGGTTGGCGCAGGCGCAAAGTGGATTTTTGCCAGCAAACATTACGCAACGAGAACATTCTGTAGAAAACATTTTGACGCCGGTTTGTAAAAAGATCATTTATCTTGGTATTGTTATGTCAACCTCTAAAGGCAAATCACCGGTTACCCTTGCAACCGAGTCTGTTTCCGGCCCATTACACAAATGACAAATAGAACCCAAATTCTGTGTTTTTGTTAAGCAGGCTTGTTAAGCAGGCTTGACTCACTAATAATGTACATACACCAATCAGAGCATAACAAACTACAGCCGATGGCTTCCTAGTAAAAATTCACAAGTCGAGTTGTGACCACTTCCGTGCATAAAAAACCATAAAACCACTTGGGAAAAACTGGACACGTATTCCCCGAACCACGCAGTGCAGCCACACCGAAAATGCTGTCAACTTACATATTATCATTTTTTTACTAAATTAAACTTTGTTTAAACGCTTTTGTGCTGGGAGTGGTCGCCAAATCTGCCTGTCTTTACAAAAGATCATTTCTGTAATTTCATCATTAATAACACAACTATTGCCCCCAGCGTACAATAGGTAAGGATTCCGAGCCCAGAATGGCTAAAAACGTGTTCTAATCATACCATAAACTCAACCTTTTATACACTCGACTGACTAGAACCTAGTCTCCGCCGGCTACGTACCATAGAGATATCAATTTCTGTCTAATTCGTTCTCTACTATCATTCAATCGGCCAGAGGCTACATTTTCTGGCACTCGTTAGAAATCGTGCTATTTTGTCTTGAGCATCTACAAGCAGCTGCGACGACTTGCAGTGTGTAATATGTCAGCAGTTTCGAATTTGAAAATGAGATGGTGGACCAAATTTGCTTTCCTTTATATTAAATCTTATTTTGTAATCGAAGGAGCAACAAAGTGGCAAAAGCTGCTATCAAACCATATAAATCTTTACAACTACATGTTTTGTAAGCATTCAATTCACTGAAACCTTTTAACATATCACGGTGAAATTTTAAGATAAAATGAAACCTGCTATGGTGTTTCGATTTTGTGGACTCTGTTTGTTTGAAGCTTGATGTTGAAGATTTTTTTATTTTTACGATAATGAGGCAAAATGTAATCAAAAAGATTTTCTTTATCTTTACTCTTTCAGCTCCCAAGCTTCAAGAAAAATAATTGAAATTTTTTCTTCTCCACAGTCAAACCAGCTACTGATCGACCCGGCGACACACGGCCACCAGGTAAGTACCAGGCAGCTAAAGTTCCAGTGATCTTGTTCTATATTGTTATTTCTATTTCTGTTTCTAGAACAAAATAAGTGAAGCCTGGTATACGCAGGTTAAATTCTTAGCTTTGTCGATTCTTTAAAACGTTTTCTCTTTGCTCATATTTGTGCAGAGCCAACCGCTGTTCCAGTCCCCGAGACAGAACCTCCAGGTTAGTTCTTGTCGAGAAAACAGATGCTTAAAACTTTCCTGGAATTTGATTTTAGCAGATATGCTTTTGAGAATTTTTTTCAACTTGCTTTGCTTTTTTCTTTAGAACCGACAACAATCTCCATTCCTGAAACCGAACCTCCCGGTAAGTCTCTGTTTGAACAATGATTTGCGGTTATATATGTAACTGTTTTTATATAAGTGTTTGAGGAAAGGGGGAGATGATAGGTGATAGAACTTTAGACCCCGTGCCGCGCCTGTTTTCATATTACTGGCAACGAATGCTTTACTCATAATGAGAAACGAAGAACTTATTTTCTAGTTTTATATTATAAACGTTTTTCCAGAATTTTAAAAATCCAAGGCGGCTCTGACGTCACATGAAAAACAAGAATTGGCTACTAAGTAAAAAATCTTTTGTGTTCATACAAAGCGTCATAGATTAAGTAAACTGACCAACTTCATGCATGTTCGGTTGTAAATGAATTTCTCCTATAAATTGGCTATGAATACCCTCAGGGTGGCTGGGTGGTGATGCTGGTGGTGTTGGGGAAGGGTGGGGTGGGGAGTAGTGCTGAATCGTACAGAACAAATACAATATCGAAAAACATAATAACAAGATATTAAAATTTGAACTGTTAATAATTTGCGTTTGTTGCAAAACCATTGTTGAAACGAGTCAAGTCTATACAGACTGCTGGTTCATGTACAAGTGAAGGATAAGTACTGAGTATAAGGTTGAAGGAAAGAGTAATGAGTAGTAAGTGTGAGGTTGAAGGAAAGAGTAGTGAGTAGTAAGTGTGAAGTTGAAGGAACGATTAGTAAGTAGTAAGTGTGAGGTTGAAGGAACGATTAGTAAGTAGTAAGTGTGAAGTTGAAGGAACGATTAGTAAGTAGTAAGTGTGAAGTTGAAGGAACGATTAGTGAGTAGTAAGTGTGAGGTTGAAGGAACGATTAGTAAGTAGTAAGTGTGAAGTTGAAGGAACGAGTAGTGAGTAGTAAGTGTGAAGTTGAAGGAACGATTAGTAAGTAGTAAGTGTGAGGTTGAAGGAACGATTAGTAAGTAGTAAGTGTGAAGTTGAAGGAACGATTAGTAAGTAGTAAGTGTGAAGTTGAAGGAAGAGTAGTGAGCAGTAAGTGTGAGGTTGGAGGAAAGAGTAATGCAAAGTAAGTGTGAAGTTGATGGAAAAAGTAGTAAAGTGTGAAGTATTGAGCAGTAAGTTTGAAGTTCATTAACGTACAAACTGGTGATTTCAGGTCCCTGCGAAGACTTTGATGACCACTGCAAAGATTGGAAGATTTACTGCAACTCCAACACCTACGTGAAAGAAAACTGTTTGAAGACGTGCAACCGGTGCTGAGTGGCTACAAAAAGTGCAGGTACATTCACCGTTTTTGCTATCTTATCACTTCGTGGACATGGTGAATATACGGACCAAAATTGGTAGAATCTCTATTAACTAATCGGTAATTTAAAAAATCGTTGAAGAAGAGTTGACGCAGTTCTTTGCAAATGATTGACCGTATGCAAATTAACCATCTCTTGGTGCATTCGGTCAATTCATTTACCCTTTATCCAGATATCCAACCAGACATCTGTAAAAAAAACTGAAAACATTTTGTCGTGGAAAACGTTAGGGGGGGTGATGGAGATGAAATGCAACCCCCCCCGGCCTGCGAGAGAAGGAGTGGCAGCAAAAATGAATGTTTTTTTGATTTTTCTGTTTTGTACTTTTGTCACAATATTGCCCATGTTCCTATAATATATACTTTAAGCATAATGTAGACTTGGTCGGTTGCTGATCTTTTAAACCTCAAGTCAACCAATTTCTTGCTTAAATGGAGGTTTCCATATAAACCTCCACAAATCTGCGTTAGCCTTGAAAATGTAATATTTGTTACATTCTCAAATTAAAAACCTGATACAAATACTTTGGCATAACAACTAAATATTAGTAAGATTTTTAGTTGTTTAGAATTTAGCTCTTCTTACTGTTTTATCAAAAGAAACACAAGGTCACGGCATAGGATTAGGGGTGAACAAATTATCCAAGACCAAGTTTGCTATCTGCATGCAAAGCCTTTCAAATCACTTGATAATTGATTGGTTAAATTAACGAGATATGTAGTGCTTTCTTCCACAGAACCAGGACGGAAACAAAATCAAGCTTTTATCGTCCTGTGTTATAGTTAGACAGATGCCAACCTGCACTGACCTCCCCTGTGGCCAATTCCCGTTCTCTCCCCCTCTCCGTATTGTCCTATTCCCGAGCTCTTTCATACCTCATTTCAAAATTCTCTTAATTCCTCGAAAATTTAACGCCGTAATTCATATTTTGCTCGATTCTGCAGAATAACAAAGAAAGGAAGAAGAATCCGGCAGAAATCGTCGGTCGAAGAATTAACGTGTAATTTTAAATTAAAATGTAAAGTAAATAAAGAGGAAATCTTATTCAACTATTGATACCTTCAGTCTCAAGCCCTTCAGCTGTCTTTTACTCTTAAACGTTTAGGCCTTTTTGAGAAACACCAACGTTTATGAGGGGGGGGGGGAGGGGACATTGGGACTATCCCTTCACTATTTTTGAAACTGTTAATGTCACAGAAAAGGCTGACCATTTGGCTTACAAGCAAAGAGAGCAACACACGAAAGTTGCAAGACAAAATATAAAATTTTAAAACATTTTTTGCTTAGTTTAGGGTAGCTGGTGTTGTAGGTCTCCTGATGTGGAATTGTTTGATGACTGCGAAATCGTAAAACTCCAATTTTAAAATTACCTTTATCTGTCTATAACTTTTATCCAAACCCAATGTTCAAATATTACGACAGCGGCTAATGTTTTTTAGAAACTCGCACTATTAGATTTGTCTGCCTGTGATATTTCCATCATCGGCGTAAAAGGCAATACAAAATACTTCAGCTGCTCTGTCTGTGGAAAGAAAGCGGAGCTATCTGGAAGCATACTTCTCAAATGTGGATCATCGACCTGCAACCTAAAACAGAAACTTACTGGAGATAATGAAAGATAGCTTGCGAAATTGTTTGTTTATGACTTGACAAACAATCAAAATATATATCGCAGCATTCGAAGCTCACGTTAAAAAAAGTCCTCCAAATAGTAAGCAAGACCAGGAAAACTTGACAGAAGATCAAGTCGAAGATCTGATTTAATGATAACTTAAAACATCACAGACGGGAGAATCGTTACAATTTTAAAATTGTTAAAACTGTAACAGTTTATGAGACTATCAATTTCGATAGCGAACTTGCAAACTTTTTTCTAGCATTTTATGTCACAATTTACAAAAACAAGAACTTTAAACACGTAATTTGCAAAGAATACGTCATAAAAGTTTCAAGTACCGACGAAACTTCTTCTTCACAAGGCTATAGACCAAATTCGATATATTAAGATTCGACCAGAAACAAAGGACATCAACACGAGGCTCTGGAGAATAATCCATACAAACTCTATATATTATTCCCCAGAGCCTCGTATTGATGTCTTTTTATTTCAGGCTGAATTTTAATATATCGAAATTGGTCTATTTGCGATAGCCAAAAAATTCCTAGCATTTTTATTGTTACTCTGATAAAGATTTTTGCTGCTACCATTGGTTACTAAAATTTTTACTGTTACTGTTAACATGTTCAGTTGACTATATCAACAGCATATTACAACAAAAATAATTTTGATATTAGTTGATTTTTACTGTAATCGTTATCATCGTAATTTTGTTTACAAACACGTGAAGGACATGAAGTCCCAAAAAATAATTTGAAAATTATATCACAAGTTTCAGTTGAGATAAGGAAATATTATAGTTTTAAAATGTGAAAGGATGTTTGACGATTTACAGAATTTTGCCCAAACACAATAATTTTGAAAATTAAATTAAGAGTTGCTTAAACGTTGTGGTTGATGTCTACATACGTTCTTCATATGTTCAATAACTACCACAATAACTTTCTACTCGGCAGCACTATCTCGACCTAAAAAGTACTACTATACTAGTACTAAGTTTAATTGTGCCTGGAAAGTGTAGAGTTTGTCTGTAGAAAGCATCAACACTAGAATAATTAATAAATTCTATTATAAAACACTTTCAAAAAAGCACCTGAAGCAATTTATAGTTTTCTGAAATACTCAACTAGAAAATACCTAAACAATTTTTGAAAATGTTTGTAACGTCTGTCTAAAATGTAAACGTATTTAAGTAACCTATCCACATCTAGTAAAAAAGACTTCATTAAAAAGTTCAGGATGACCTTTCTATGTAAGTATATTCCCATTCATTCATTCACTCGTTCAATTGTTAACAATTTTCAACCAGTCAATTACCGAGGCGAAAAGGCACGTTTCATGTTATATCTTTTGAAAAAGCAGATTTCAGTTTTGAAAACATTTTAGTAAACAGAAGATACTTTTGTGCATATATAAAAACGATCGAACAACCATTTTAAGCTTTTGAAAAAAAAATACTTATCTTTTTAGGTTGTCCAAGACATCTCGGAACAAGACTTTTTAATCTTAATCTAATGACTATGTATATCTGGTCTCTGAATGTGACAGGCAATACAAGGACATACCCAGAAATGTTGGAATCCGCAGTTCTAGAAAGTAGAAAGGGATGAGGGGCAGATGTGTGTATATGGGGGGAGGGGGTTAGGTTGGTCAGGAAAAGCTTACTTCTGTCTTTGACTATATGGCTCCGGGAACGCTTGGATTTTCTTGTTGTTGCAGCTGATTGATCCTTGTTACTAAATTTCTTACATTTTGCTTCAGTTCTTTTGCAGATGATCGTTTGGTGGGTTTACAAGCCAACATTTTATGAGTTACTCTTTTCAAAGAATCTATAATATTACTGAGACCCAACGAAAATCCTAATTTAAGTTCTTGACATATCAGGAGAGCTTTTCCTAACGGTATTCTCCTAGAACTAGAACTTTGGTATCCTGGCAAACTTGATCCCTGGGATTGAAAATGGTCTTCTGGGATGTAAACAAATGCACTGTAATGACGCATTTCGCCATCATTGATAAAACATTCTTCAAGCATGCCATAACATATGGAACCAAGAGAAAATACATCAGCCAAATATAAGTCATATATTTCATCCCGAAGTACTTCAGGAGCTGCCCATAAATAAGAGAAAGCTCGTGATGTTAGTGGACTAATGACAAACTTGCCATCTCTTTGTTTCTTTAGGGATTGTTTCGATAAACCAAAGTCACTCAACTTCAATATCTCGTCATTATAGCTACTTCCAATCTTCAACAAAATATTGTCAGGTTTCAGGTCACGATGAGCTATGTAACGGTCGTGTAAGTATTCCAATCCGCTAGACATATGATACATGTATTTCAGATGATCATAATCAGATCTTGCATGCATCAACCGCTGGCTAAGAGTACCGCCGTCGCAATATTCCATAACAATACAAACGATTTTTGTAGGCAACACAGTCCACGTTAACACACGAATGATGTTATCGTCCTTTAATTGCGACAATATCTTGATTTCATTTCCAGCGCTGTTTAGATGCTCTTGTAAATGACATTCAATCATCTTGATGGCACAGTTGGACACATAATGCTCTCCTCTCTCAATCTTCCCTTTAAATACCACACCGAAAGCCCCACGCCCTAGTTCATTTCCTAAACAAATGTCACCGAAATCTTTAATTTTGAGACGATACATAACGTAAATTTATCCAGTTTATCGTTGTGTTTATGATCGTAACGTCCGGCGTTGGCTCAGCAACCAAGTAACCAGTGTTGACAACCAACCTTCCTTGATTCTAGGAACAGCAAAAGTAAAGGTTATATAATTAGTTTATTCGCATGATACAATACTAAACTTACACTGGCAACGGTGAGAAAATTTACAAATTTCATAAACTTAAAATGTGATTTTCTTCTAAGTTTTTATAAGCGTTTAAAAAAGCCCCCTGGGTTATAAGCCTCCCATATATATATGGGGACGTGGGTTCAAATCCCATCTGTGGCAATATGTTTTTCTTTCGCATATATTCTAAGTATTTATTTCAGGATGGGTTTCTTCGTTTATTCGAAATATTATTTGTAAAAATAAGCCTGTATCCGTATGGATCCTCGAGCGTTGCTGATTCCTAAGTTGGTTCCTTAGAATCGTTGAATCATATTTTTATCCTTTTAAGTTTAGCATTGGTATTCAAATAATTATTTAAGATTTCGTATTGGAGCTCTTTGGTTTTGTGGTCAACATTTACTGTTTTGGGCAAACAATATATGTTTTTCCATTCCTCTTCTTGAATGTCAAAGATGTTGTTGAGGCGAACCTTATTTGTGGGAGGTAGCGATCTTTTGCTGAGGAAGGACTCATATAATATATTGTTCTTCAATGAGTTCAGAGTATATTGTTCGCTCTTTATGCAAATTTTGAAGCCTTCTTTACCACAGTTCGCAACACAGTCATTGTTCTTAATTAAGATTTTCCAATCCTTTGGGATCGCATCGACAATTGCGATCCATTTGAAAAAGGA
>JAOBYE010471974.1:0-11224 GCA_025403585.1 Parazoanthus swiftii | reverse complement strand
AGAGTAACGGTGTTGCAGAGGGTTTCACTTTCGACTGAGCCGATTCTGTTAGAAGTGTCGGTGCTAATAGGAGTTCGCACCGTAGCTCCAGTTTCATCTGCTGATTAGTGTGAAAGATATTTAGAAATATTAGTGAATGCGTGTAGTTTCTCAGACAACAGTATCCTGCTTGAGATTTTTGTAGATTTTGAAGACCTTAGAGACAGTTCTATATCAGATGTATGTCTTTTTCTTATGTTTAAGTCCAGTGTGATGCTTGTTTTTCAATAATCTGCGGCTTATGTTTTTTGAGGTTTTGCGACACTGAGACGGACTTGTGGCTTTTTATAGTTGGTTTTTAATTGTAAGTGCAAGAACATTGACGAGATGCGATGCTCGGACCTCCAACTGAATAGCTCTGGAAATATTTTTGGTAATGATTTTTTTATTACTACCAACGTAGATTGTGACGTTTATGCTCGTCTGGTAAAAAACAAGTGTTGGGTAAGCAGAAAGTCGTGTTAGTTTGGGTTTCTAACCCCCCTCTTCGATTTTCTTTCATGGTCACAGACCAAAGCTAACCCTTTGATATGCGATTAAAATGTTGATCTAGCTTATTAGTTCTCACGGTTTTACTTTCTAGAATAGTTTAAGACTTTATTAGCATTTTTCAAAAAAGACTGTAATTGATTCTTAAAATTGTTGATTGTTCTTAGTTAGCATAGGCGCAACAACGATAACATAATAATAACGATAATAATAACAATAACAACAAAAATAATTTACACAGTATGCCAAAAGTATAACATAGTATGACTAAAATAGTACGAACAGACAAACCTGTCGCCCCTGATGCAGTGCCTTCGTTTTCTTTGTTCAGTTGAGTTTTGTGTAAAAATTTTGCCAGAGCTGGCACAAGCTCACGCACGAGTTTTGTTAACAACGATTTCATAACTTCTTTCAGTACATTAAAAGCGACATCAGGGAGCTGTACGTCAGTCTTGCAAGTCCTGATTGATTGCCAGATGTATTTCGCAAGCCATTCGTCTGCAGCCCAGGACCCATTTTCATCATCTTGAAAGCACTGTTTTGTTGTGCATTTTGTAAGATCTGGAGGTGTATCATATTTAACCACATCCCCATTATTATAATTTGTTTCTTGTGGCTTTGGTAAGACATCTAAAGCAAGATCTTTCCTTGTATTGTGTGTTGTCTGTTGCTGCGAAGACACATCAGTCATGGTCACATTGTTTCCGTCAATGATGCAATCACCACCAATTAGCTGAGGGGACGTATTTGCTGAAAAATAGATTTAAAGTTGTAATATATTTGCGCAAGAACTAGTTATCTTTTCGTACATTCTAGAAACTGAAAGCTTTTTTTGTACGGAGTTTTGATAGTTCCCTCTTGATTGAAAGTCCGTTTTAGGACCGCTAGTTTTTTTACCTTACCTTCCGTTTTCTATTTCTATTTCTTCTTTCTTTCTAGTTCTGTTACCCATTTTTTAAAGAAAAGGTTCATGCTTTACGTGCGTCTTGCTATCGAGTTGTGGATGCCCTTGGAAAGTTTGTAGAACACGAAAGAAGTGATTGAGCGGCACGAGGCGAAGCAAAGTGCTTCTGTAGCTTCTCGAGTGCACCCATAACTTAAGAGAAGCACAGCCAAGCTAAAAAGCTAAAGCATGGTCTATTTCCAGATTTTTAGAACTGTGTCACTTTGTTCAAAAAGAAGAAAACATTCTTTACAAGCTTCTATATGTCAACCGGGTTGTTTTCGTAACTCATTTCTACAGCAAGGTTTGGCACATAGCTCCTCGTCCATTTCTTAGTCGTCACTTTCAACTACTTCATTTTTCAATTCAGAAACCGTCTAGAAATCACAATTCAAGCTATCTTCCCGAATTTACTTGCGTTTGTTGCAATATGAACGCCCGGGTGTGTGTTTAGCTATCAAGTTACAAGTGTACGCTTACGTGATACAAAATGCACGGGAAAAACTCCCACCTATGCTCTAATAGGCAACAAAGCATGGTCTTATTTTGAACAAACATGGCAAGAACAAAGGAGAACCTATAACGTACCTGCTGAGCAAAAAGTCATAAACCCAAATCGTTCGGTAATATCAAATATCTTTATCTTCTTGGAAGTTGCCTCTTTGTCAAAGCGGTCGTACAGACCTCTTTCAGTTGTTTCATTTGGTAGGCCAATTATCAGTACCTGTCTATGCATTTCAGGTATCATGGTTACAGTTCGGTTGCTTGCGAACTATGTGAAGATCTTGACAAAATACCTGAAAAAAGAATAAAAGGTTTGGAATAATGTGAAAAAGATATCGAGTATATTTCAATACTGCCCCTATTTTTGCAGTTGCTTTGTTAACGAAAGGGCATTGAAATTTCAGAAGGTATTTATAATTACTATAAGTCTGTATCTGTATTCTACCTGGTCGAAAATTACATATATTAACGTAACTCATGTTCCTTGAACCGCAAAATTGAAACATGTATTGAGGGTCTGATATTTTAACAAAACAGCAAAGCCGTACCAAAATAGTGGAAGCACGCAAACAAACAAATGCGTTTTGGTGACAATGAGGTCAGCAGCCGTTTTCATTGACCTACTGTTTAACAACTGTTTTCGACTTGGCGCTGAGGTCGAACCTATTCAGTCTATCTTAATTTAAACCGTCAAACTTTATTTCTATTTTCACGTCCAAAACGAGCTACAGAAGTCGTAAGAGTTTGTTTTATACAAGTGGTAAATAATGGGATAAAATAAGTACAGTTTGATATACATGTAGACAAAGCTTTGTTCAATTGTTGTCCAGTTAGGCGGTTTCATGTAATTGATTCAAAAATCTTTAGCTCCTGGTAAAGTACTGGATTTCGTTAAGAACAAAGTGGAAAAATTTAAAAATACTCTCTCTGAGTATAAACAAAACTATACAACTCAGTGCTGGCATTATTTGTTTCTTTTGACAAAACAATGCGCAGAGAAATTTTCAAACAACACAGGCTTGTGGCTGGCTACTTGTCGTTGCTGCAATTGCTCTGGTATAGGCATCGTTACTGGACTTGATGACACAAAAACCCAGCTTTAATTAAATTGAGAAAAAAATGGGTACTCTGCAGCTAAATCTTTGCTAAATACAGAAATTATTTCTTTGCATTTTGTTTTAACTTCCGGTAATCATATATTGCTAGTTCTTAGAAGCTGAAAGATAACAATAAACATGATGTTTCTCGGAAATAGAATTCGTGAAATGTGTCTGTATATATACTCCACTTTTTGGAAATCACTGATCTATCAGAGTTTCGAGTAAGTTGATATTTGACAGAAATAGGAAACGCAGCTGAAATCTAAAAAAGAAATGTGGCCGTTTGCAAAAAAATGACGCCTTGCATAATTTGCTGTTCTTGGTGATGAGATTTTCATACATACAGGTGGGGAAAAATTAGCATTCTAAATATCTTTGAACTATAATTTCTTTGCGTTTTGTCCTTCTTCGTAATTAATTAGCTTTTTCCAAGCGCAGAAATTTTCCTTAACTGTGTCAAACTTTTAATCAGACAATACACGACAATTCAAATCTTGAATTATTTCATCTTCGGTAGACTTGTATTGCCTTCCTTGTATTGACATTGTCTCATTTATCGAAATAAATTCTAATGTTAGACTTTACAGCTTATGGCTAAACAGAAGATCAGATTGTACAAATGAAAGTTAGCACAGACCCTTTTGCAGAAAGGTCTCACGTTCACAGTCGGAAATTTCGACATATTTTCTTGTTCAGAGACGTGTTGCACCGCCAATTTCGATACAACTTTAAACTACATACCTGTTCAGACTATATCAGAACATTTCTTTGTTGGTACGAATATCTTCTATCGGGTGTATTACAAAGCCCCTTATCCTCCAGAAAGATGTGTTTAACTGCATGCTCGTCGTGCTATTTTGTTATCTTATAAAGATTTTAGTCTATTATTGTCTTTGCTCGGTTTCATAACTATTTTCAAAGTTAAAATCTTCTTCCTAACTTTGTCAGTGTTCTTCTGTAGTGAAGGATAGCTGAAGTGTTTTTGTTACAGCAGCCTTTATCAAAGCCATTACTATTACATGTATTTAAGTTAAAGGCAAGAGTGAAGTTGCCTTATATTTAGTCAAGTGTTTCAGAGCCACCTTACAACTCGCATTGTGAGCACTAAGATTTTCACTGCATTTTTTGGTATAGTTTCGTGTCGGTTAACTTTCAGGCCTTGCGACGATTTTGGTGTTTTATCTTCTTACTCATAATGTAGTTTTAAAATCTACATGTAACAGTATTTTAGTTGCAAACTACACAAGCAAACGTCTTTTACAGTTGGTCATTACGAAGATGTTTAGCATAAATCCTAGTCACAAATGCTGTTTCTCAGAATTTCTTAAATTTGCAATCATGAAAGGACATCTTTATGCATCAGTCTCAGGCCAATAACATTGAGGTCGTCTGTCTTAAGTTTCGTTTCTATACCAGACGTCATTTAGACGACATTAACAAGCCGTTTTGATTGTTACCAAAAGATCGAGCGTAGAATGGCTATCGTTTGTTTCGGTTTCAGTTTCAGTTTCTGTTTTGGCCTACTCAGCACACTTCTAACAACAGTTTGTAGGTAACAGCAGAATATTCACCTTGAAGTCTTTGAATATTTACAAGTAACCAATTAGCATTTATCCAGGAAACAAAACCGAAACCTTTCACCTTATGATATAAGTTTTTTTCTGTAATGTTGAAATATAAAATACAACTACTAGATACCATTGTTAGTCTTAGGTTAATCCTTATATCGTATCGTGACCAGAAACGTATAGATCCATCTATATCCAAAAGTAACAATGCAATAAAATGACAAGTATATCTCAACTTGAAGAGAATATACCCAGTTCTCTCGCACTAAACTCTTCAAACAGTCTAAAACACGGCTAAACTTTTTTTGCCCAGTTCAAGAGATCATGAGTTCATCTGCAAAGTATATTTTTATACTTTCAATTTCTGAATAATTGGCGATAGTCCATAACAGACCACAACAGTTCAAACTGATGCAAATCTATACCATACCGGTAACTAACTCTTGACAGATGTGATTTGAGTACACAGTAGCAAAATTCGTGTAAGAGTACACAGAGCCCTTTCACTTCAGTTTAACTGGTATCGACTATAAAATCTGACTGTTATGTAATCACCTACAAATTGACTTAACGTATTATACGAGAAACGTGCACGAAATTGAAAACCCCTTAGAGTTGGTGAGAATTCTCGTTTGACCGCCAATTTTCATGCACTCGTATCGACTCTCGAGAGCTCTTAATTGTTCGACGAAAGTTTATGCGAGTTCAGTCACACGTTTGTGAGCGACTCTTGTTGAGAGCTTTTCAAAACCCCCATTCAATTCTCATACATTTCTCTTGTTTGTTTGTTTGTTTGACCCGTGCTTTAACCATCTCCATTACATGTTTCCTGTTTTGTTTTCATGCGTCTTCAACACAACAAACTATCCCCTCATTAAGATATAACTTGAAACAATAAAATAAAAAGCAAGGGATCCCAGTTTTCCCCAGTAAAACTACATAAAGTATGCTATATGCCGACCTTTTCTGAGTTCTGGTTATATTCATGTAGTCAAAGCTGCGATCATCTGAAACAATGTTATTCGCTAAATGAAAGTCAATGGCCGCGATGCGAGGAAACGGAAGCTGGAAGTAGCTTTCAAAATATTTGTGTCTGGAATAATGCGTTGTGAAACCTTACTGATACAATTCGCTCAAACTGACGGTCATTTCCCTGAATAGTATACGACCTCTTTTTTCGAAGTTTGGAAAACCTGTATCTTTTAATTCTTGCGAAGTATCAGGACGGTGATACAGTAGATTTCGCTCTGGACGTAACTTTGCGGGCAATAAAACACAGCGTTTGATGATCAATTGCACCGTAACCAGTCATGAATTAAATCTCACCTTCGCCCACCTAGTTTGTTTAAGGTAGTCTGGCAATAACCTTACCTCAAAGAAGCACACTTGGTGCCGTTTCTTCTAATATTTTAAAAGTTGGAAAAGGTGCCTTACAGATTAAAGGCATAAAATGGCTAATCTAGATACGGACAAAGCAATTGGAAACTGCGCATGTGTGTTGTTTTCCAAACATGTTACCGTCCTTCCATCACGCGTTATTCACGACGTTGCTTTTTGGCAATTCAACTGGTAACTTGGTTAAACCTTAATGGTAAAATACCCTAAACCATATGCAGTTACTGCTACATATGTAGTATTTTGAACTCCATTCTTGTGACTTGGAGCATATTTTATCCCGGTCTTTACTATAGAAACGTGAAATTCAGGTTTATAACTGGTGTCTACCATTTCAAATACTAGATTACTTTTATTTGAAGTTGTGTTATGTTGTAAATTATCTGTTTTGATAAACTGCGGTATCATTGATGTCTCCTTAATTTAATTGTGTTAGGATCATCAGCCAAAAGCAAGTGTAGAGAAACCGTGAACTGTGGCTCAAAGCCATGAAAACCCGGTTTTGCAAACTATAACTGTTTACCATGTATAAACGTAAGAGCAATTTTCACATTGTTATACATTTCTGCAAACTGAATGTTGAAGCTGAAAATTGGTCAAAGTGCTAGGAACAAACTTCAGACTGAGAAAGGTTAATATCAATGACTGTGTATTTAAGAATTAACGAAATATTGCAATAATGGCTGTGGTCACACTTAGACACAAAAACTGCAGTTTAAAGTTAGTCACGAAAATTAAATATCCTAGGTGACTCGCAGCCTACTAACTTTCCGATGTGCAAAAACAATAAAGAGTAGAGTGTCTAACTATAATTTGGTGCAACTTCCGAACGGTAATTACTACTCAACCAGATTAATGTAACCGAATGCTTACTAAATATTCTAGTATGACCACCACCAATATCGCGAGAGAGCAGAACAATTTCACACTTTGGCAAACACTGTCTTTGGTTTTAAAACACACAATTCCTATATATATAACCGTTTGCCGTTTGATTATAACTGGTTCATTGTTTTAAGTCTGACTGCTCCGAGCATTTAAATATATATCGGAAGGTTTGATACGGATGTTGGGAACAACGTAAACAGACGCATTCTGATTCACATTATAATAAAGCATCTCCTCAGGCCCCAAAAATACACACACACATATATATAAAAGTATATCACCTCTGATAAAAGGTATCACTTTAACAATCACCTTTTGTACAAGAGCTTTCAGATAGTCTACATATAAATATGTAAACCGAGGTTAGACAAAGAGCGAAACTAGGGAAGAAGTATATTCTTTGCTAAATGAGCCATCTAACTGACTGGCTGGTTTCTTTATTTTGCAAATGGACCTTATTTCTGTTATTGAAGATTTTTTACCATCTCCAAATGTCATCAAATCGTCTGGAATAAACTGAAGATTGCAACACGAGGTAAGTGAAAGACATTTCCTTATATAGGTAATTTTTTTTTTAACAATTCCCCCTTTTTAACAGAGTTACAAAATCAGTCAGTATCTCAAACATTTACTCTTCATTACAAAGACTGAAGGCAGCAAACTCATTTTAGATTTGGGTTTATTTTGAGTTTGACCAGCGACATAACATTAAATTTAAAACAACTTTGGTGTTCGTGCTCTCATGCGTGAATGTCAGGGCCATAATAATCCAAATCATAACAAAGTATTTTAAATATCACTGGACACTGATTAAATATTTTAAACTCGAGGAGGTTTAGTATAAGGAGCTCGAGTAAACTATGTATACTTTCCATTTACCAAAACTTCAAACTTCAAGTTTTCTTAATTTTCTTTTCCGCTTACAATAAAGGGTTTTATCAGTGTTCCGACGCATTGCTTGACGTGTCCTGACACAATCCGCAATTCTCAGAAATTAATGTTTTGATTCTCTGTTGGAAAATTCATGAAGCTTAAACGTTCAGCAGTAAATTCGAATCTATTTTAGTAATGTCGAGGAAAAGAATTGTTCTTATGGTAAAACAACTTGTGTGTTTTATCTTAACATCTAATTAGCTTTGAAGATAAAGAATTTGATGAAGGAAACGTTCACCAATATAATGTTCACTTAACCTCTCACGGAAACGGCAAGAAAACAGCCTAAGGGTCCGTTGGGGTTGTTCAGTTTTATTCCTATTCCGTAATAAGAATAATATCTGAGTACTCTTTCAGATAGCGCAGTATAAACATATTGTTTTCCAAGTATTCTGGAATAAGAAAAGCTCGCAAACGAACGCTTTGTTCGAACATTCCGAGTATGTTTTTTCCAGGAGAGCTGCAATCAAGCGCACTCTAAATACATACAGCTGTTTCAAAACAGGTTGTCTCGTGCATTGCTCCCTCACAGACACACTGTAACTAAATTGGTTTGACAAGTTTTACTACTTGACTGTGCTTGATTTTCAACCGACAAACTGTTTGAGTTTGAAAAAATTTATTCTTCCTGACACGGAAGCTTCCATTTCTCTCTTTGTTTTTCAAATAGATGTATATCAACAACATTCACCAGGGTATTGTATTCCAGCCAATCGTCAAACACCAAAGTCTACCACATATAGTAACAAGATCATATATCCTTACAAAAGCCTTCCTGGAAGTGGATTTATGTACGTTGTTGTTTGGAAGCTAGCTGCGATCTTTAAAGGCCGATGGCTGGCTAACACCTTGGTTAGGGCTAACCAAGTATTGAAAATTTGTTAATAGTTTACGATGGCAGAAGCAAATACGATCCACGTAACAGGATTTGACCGCGGAACCACTAAAGCAGAATTGTGTATTTACTTCCAGTCGCCGAAGAGATCTGGCGGCGGGGACATTGCGGGTGAAGTGGAAATTCAAGACAATGAAGCGACAATAGTCTTCGAAGATCCAGAAGGTAACAGGAAACAAACGTACCCGTCTAAAGCTCGAAGGAAGTTGCTTTATAAGAATATCATGTTTTTGTATAAATTGAGCTTATTAGCGATTTCTTGAGCACCAAGAGAAAACTTTTGAAAAGTATATCTATATAATAAGGTACACTTAAATGCAAATAGTAAAATCCATTTTACAACAAAGCCTCGGTCATAAAAAAAGGTTTCCAATCGAGTCCACCAATAACGACGTAAAAAACATAAGATTGAACAAAATACATATATCAAGAATGTTGTAGATGTCGGAGCAGTGCATGCAAGGAGCAATTATTCTCGGAAAAAATATGTATATTAAATATTTCCAGTTCTCGGAAAGAGATTGTTGTTCATTATAATATAAAGTTACAGAAGTAAACAGTTTATTCAGCGGTGTCTTAAAAAAGCAACTCGATTTCCTGTATTCTAAGAAAACTTAGAAGAGTTATAATTTTGATCAAGGATAGTTGTTAGCAGTACTATTAAGATAAATTAAAAATACTGTGTATTGTTACTATTATTAGTAGTGGTAGTAGTATTGTTATTGTTATTACTATTACTATCATTTGTAGTAGTAGTGGTGGGAGTAGTACTACTAATAGTATTGAACAATTATAGTCGTAGCATCTTCCATAGTTGTAGTAGCTGATTATTAATATATAGTAGTAGTAATGTTAGTAGTAATGGTAGAAGAAATGTCCAGTAGAACTGAGTACTTGCCCTTTGGCAGATAAAAAGGTTTTACATATTGGCAAAGCATTGCAAACCAGATACAAGGTAGATTGCAGTAACGTCACTCTAACGTTAAAGATATTGCAATAATTTAAGTAGTAGTGGTAGTAGCAGTAAGGTAAAACTGAGCTTTATTGGCATGTTACAATATTTTTACAATGTATATTGCCAAAGCTATCAGCAAGTTAAAAAAACAATTACAATTAATATTAACTAGTTATAAACTAGTTGATGCATTTCTCCTTACATTAAAGCATTATGCTATACATTTGGCAGTGCATCTAATTGAGGATTTATTTGCGGTCATGAAAAGCATTTGAAATGATTTGTCATCATTTACAATGTTTTGTTCACATAATTTTAGATTGCTTTCTGTTGAATTTATATCTCAAATCGTTATACAATGTGCAATGAAATAGAAAGTGTAATTCGTCTTCAATTTGACTAAGATTGCAGAATGTCCATAGCCTTTTTTCTCTTGGAAGTTGAGGTCTACAGTGTCTACCTAGGCTTGTTTCAGTGTGCAGTGAATGATTACTTATTCTTAATTTTGTGAAATATTTTCTTGTCTTTGAGTTCCTAAGTACATCTACATAGTTTTCAGCAGAGAAAGACAGTTCAAAATTTCGATCGAAATCAAGTTTGTTGAAGCAATCATTTCTTCTCTCCAAAACTGTAAATATTTTTGTTCAATATCTTTTGATATTTGGTTAATTGTATTTTCTCTCAACATATCTAAGTTATGAATATTTGAACATCCAGTACATCGTAGGAATGATTTTAGATCACTAAAAAGTGATTTTCGCTTCTCAGACTCAAGCTGTTTTGATAAAATAACTGCTTGTTTTACAATTGAGTATTTATCTTTATTATTAAGGTATAAATAGTATTTAAAGTTTTTTGCATAAGAGCAATCTGAGTCGGTAATCTCCCTAATTCAGATCTAGTTGCAATGTTTGATGCCTTGCGATATAGTTTTAAATATAGTTTACAAAATTTTAAATGAACTTTTTCGGTTGGAGTTTTATCCTATTTATCAAATGTCGATTTATTGGAGACTGCCCATACCTCGCCACCATAAGTGAGGACAGGAAGAATGGTTGCGATGGGATAATTTTGATATATTTGTGTATTTTTGGATTTTGAACATTGCATTTGAAGCTTTTTCGCTAAGGTAAAATTTCCATTTGGAGTCAACTTAATCCCCTTTCTTTTGAAAAAGCATTAATTTCGTTTTCTTTAAGTTTACTTCTAATAACCAAGTTGAGCAAAAAGACTCTAAGCTATTCAGGCAGTTTTGCAGCCCTATCTTGCTTCTTGAAAAGAATATTAGATCATCTGCATAAAGCAGAGTGTTTAGTTTTTCACCATTTAGTAACTGTACCGGATTTGTTATTACTCGGGCCGGAGGCACCGAGTTGAGGTTTCGGCTCCGTTCTTATTTTTTTTATTTTTATTATTCTTTGTGTCGCGATTGTTCTGCGCATGTGTTAACTCGCATGGTGGCGCAGTGGTTAGTGCATCGGACTGGCGACTTTATCGAACTTGGATATCAACATG
>JAOBYE010471863.1:2672-13505 GCA_025403585.1 Parazoanthus swiftii | reverse complement strand
CCTTGACATGAAACTCGAGCTCCCCCAGGCCGCTCAGAGAGGTCTCCCACTGGAAACGAGAAAACACATTTTCAGCTTGTTTCAAATGGAACGCTATGATAAACTGTTGGTATTAACTGAAAACTTTTGATAAAGCTCGCAAAATCCAACGATAGCCAAGTATTACTGGATTGGTCAATCCGTCTTTTACAGTAGCCTCCTCCGTAGGCAACTCAGGGCAAAAATATATTGAGTGATAGCAAATGGGGTCAGATGGGTTAAATGATGGTTAAAGAAGCCGAAGCGAGGCGCGAGTGAAGGTTAACATCTAGCCTTATTTACCATCACCCACTATATTTTACCTTACAGTTGCCTGCGAAGGAGGCTACTTTTACAGTAACGTACTTTCTCAAATAAACCTAGTACGTTACGATTCAGTTTTAGTTTCTCCTCAGGAAGTTTTAAAGGTCTCGTCTGTATATTTTGAAATCTATAAGCCACTTTCTCAATCATGCGCAGAGCAAAGTAACGGTTTTGCTGGTGGACACAACCCCTGTTTACATCATTCTGTGACATATTTGAGGTTTTATATTTTACCTTCTCTCGGAAACAATCGATTTTGGCCCTTTTCTTAACACCATATGCCATGTTTCCAATACGTGTAGCCTGCCAACTGAAGCGCCAAAGTTGCTCTGCGCATGATTGAGAAAGTGGTTTATAACGACAATGTTCTGAACTCTTACACTACGTCCGCTTGCTAAACTAAAAGTAGGTTAGAAAACAAATACACTGTACAAACTGCCAATATAGAACAAGTTAGCTGTTGCGTAATCCTCAAGCATAAGGGTTTGATTGTATTGATACATACATAAATGGATAAATGACGTATTAGTGACGTACAAGTGACGTCCTAGTGACGTACCAGTGCTTTGATGGTGTTCTTCTCTTGTTGCAGTCCATCCTCAGCAAGAAGAATCAACACGACGTCCGAGTGAGCCTGTACATACAGGTTGACATGAGCCATATCTTCTACCTGGCAGCACGTAAAAACACAAGCAAAAAAATCACGTTTACTTAATGCTACTAAATTGCCAAAAAAAATATTCCATTACTTGGACTCTTCACAAACTGGTGAAAGCAGCACGCAACATCAAACACTTCTTCTCACGACAAATGAATGGTTACTTTGAGGGATTAAATCAACTAGTTCAAGCTTAAATGAGATAATTCCAGGCAACAAAGGTAAAGCGCAATCAAATGACATATTAGGAGTTTTCTTGACGCCGATTCAAGTAATAATCCAGTTTGGTATTCGTAATTGCCGCTGATTACAATGACGGCAGACTCGTTTACTTAGCGTTAACCTCGACTTGGTGTTGAATATACATAAATACCAGCGAGAACGATTAGACGTCCGAGCCTCTAACAATACACAGAGTTGCAGATAGCTCATTACTAGATTGGTAATTATGAGTATTTAACACCAAGTCGAGGCTAGCGCTGAGTAAACGAGTCTGTAGTCATTGTAATCAGCGGTAACAATGAATACGAAAACTGGACTGTTCAGTACCTGGTTTACGTCCCCAGTGCCTTGCTCATACTGTATTGTTTCTTCATCCTCTATCAGTTCAGCTGACGTTCTTCCCCCACATTCCACACTATCATGCACAGACTGACTGTCCGATCCGTACGTGGATAGCACAGGTGATTTCTCTTCATTCTGATCCGAGTTCACACCAGAATTGTTCGGCCTTGAGACAAGACTGCTAGTATCGCCATTTCTCTCATGAACAGATATATCCCCCACATTAGTCTGTTCCTCAGTGAAGATCTTCTGATCCACGTTTTCCTTGTAACTGACCGATTCGGAGCAGATCTCTTGTAATGCGCGATTGTAACCTCCATAACATGGTCTTCCTTCTTCGCCTTCCACCGAACTTTCACTGCCGCGATTTATTGCACCTTTTCTGGACACATAAAACGATGGCGTGGCCTTTGAAATACCGAGGTCTGTGGATTCTTGAAGTGTGTTACATTGTTGAGGTTCAGAATCTGTAAAAACGTTACTCAAAGACTCTAGGTCGCCTGCATGATTACCGAGCGGTGAAGTGATCGTCTTTGAACATTCCGCGTGAAAACATTCCTGATCGTTCAGTAATTTCTCTTGTTTGGAACCCTCGGCATCCTCGCTGCAAATTAATTCAGATCTACACGCCAACTCGATCAAATTGTCAACGACAGAAGAACAAATACTCAACAATGTGGCTTTGTCGCTTTCCAATACTTGCTTACTCTTGTCTTCACTTGTCATCTGGACAACTTTGCAAATTAAGTTGTGAAGAACCTCAGAGCAGATGTTAAACGCCTCATCAAAATCTTTTTCACAAGGTTCACTAGTCAACTGGTAGGTATTAGAATCAGATAATAAAACGTTTCTTGGACAACTGCCAGCACCGGAGTCATCTACAACTCTGAGATCCGAAACATCAACTTCATCCATGGCGAGAAGCGGTTCAGTGTTTAGGGCAATATGATCATCATTGAATGGACGATTGTCAAGGGTCTCTTTATTGTTCAAACTTTCAGAAATACTAGACTTATTTACATGAGGACTTTCTTCGACCAGGTGCTTATTTTTTTCGTTGATTCTTTCACGATTAATTTTGCTCACACCTCCCTTGTTTTCAGTTTGTTCTATATTATCTGCTTTCTGTGCAGATTGTAAATGGCAAGAAGTACTGCATTTTTCAGTTTCTACTGTCTTTTGTTGACTCGGTTTTGGAAGAGAAGTATTTAAGAACTCTTCCGATTCATTAACATCGTGCAATGCTTCCGTCTCAGATGTAAGTGCAGGGAAACTGTCTTTTTCTAAATTACTCGTGCTGTGCACAATTTCATTATCAACAGAAGAACTTTCATTTTCTTGTGCAGTTGAAGAAGTGTCTGTCTGGGTGCCTTCTGACTGTCTCCGTGTGTCTGTACTGTATGATGACAATTCAGTAGGGTCCACTGTCGTGTCGACATGTATAGATGACTGTGTGGCCATGGATTTGCTACCTGTGTTTGACCGTGTGCCCTGTGTGTTGAAAGCAGCCTCATCCGGCTGTGTCTCTACATCAGCATTCACGGACTGTGCCTCTTTGAACTGTGTATCCATCTCGAGAACGGGAGTCTTTGAGCTGGAGCCATTAGGACAGGAGTAGTCGGCCAGTTCACCAAGTCTTGCACAAGTACATGCAGACTGTTGCGCTAGCTCATCCAAGTTCTCAGTTGTTGGCAAATTGCCTGTTGTGACTCCAGTGGCGCCGTTGGGGCCTGGGGAGTTACCCGGATAATTCTGACGATAAGGGGATTGGGCCAGAGTATCGTACAAGTTGAAATACTCCGCAAGAGTGACAAACGAATTCAAAATGCGCACTCCAAACGGCAGATCAAATTCTGCAAAAAATGCGACAATTACTAAGTTGGTTAACTCTCGCTATTTTGTGGTGTTTGTGGCCAAACGACGGAAAATCAAACTTACCGACAGTCAAACATCTTAGCCACTGCGATAACCGATTTTTTTTTGAAAAACAATGTTGAACAGAGAATGAAGACCAATATACCAATTTCGATATATCAAAGTTCAGCCTAAAACAAGACATCAACACGAGGCTCTGGGAAATAACCCATACAAACTCTATATTTGATTCCCCAGAGCCTTGTGTTGGTGTCTTTTGTTTTATACTGAATTTTAATATATCGATATGGGTCTATTATAATTCCATTACTAGCGGTTTTAATCAAAATGGAAGTGCTGCGAGCAGCTTCAGTATTTGTCCTATAGTGATCATCGATGTTATCATCAAATTTCTCTGCTAGGAGAGTTCTGAAGGCAAAGAGAAAATGAAAGATCTAACTGAGAAATTAAACATTGGACTAAACTCCCCTTTAATCGTCCAAGGTAGTGCAATAGTGTAAACTTCTTCAAGTATTCTGTCAACTGTTTGCAAGCGCTACGAAATTACCTGTATCACTTTAATAACAAAAGCAAATAAGAAAGACAAACCTGTTTTCACCGGCCTTGCGGGAAGCTGGAAAATCGAAATAATATTTCAATTCAGTGATGTGTATGAATAGCTAAAAAAGCATAACATATTAATAATAATAATAATAATAATAATGATTATGTTTATCCAGGGAGCCTACATCGCTGAGCGGTTTTCAGTAGGGCCCTGCAACATAATTACAAAAATTATATAAATATAATACAATAAATATTTAAGTATATGTAAATATAAGAAATAAAAGATAAAAGTGTGATTACAAGTGTGATTTAAAAATAATAATTTGAAACTTCTATAAACAACCATGCATGCCAATTTAAATCGGTTGAAGCATGATGCATCATCACTATTACAAATACATGTAGTACTGATACCAACATCAATCTGTCCTACATACTGTATAAGAGCATTACTGCTTCTTCGACAACACACCACCTGTCTGACCTGGGCTGGCAGTTACTGAAGAAGCGCAGAGAAGCTAATACACTGATATACTTAAACAAATGCCTACTCTCCCTATCAGCTTTTCCCTTGCAACATTTGTCCATGCCTACATGTAAAACCCGGTACATGCACTCTAAGTACTTTATTCTACCATTTTCTCGTACAAATGATCTTTAGTTTAGCTTCATTCCATGTGCCATAACTGCCTGGAATGGCTTATTATAATCAATTGTAGACTTCAGGGACAATGCACTCAGATAAAGAAATTCGAATTTTGAACTGTATGTAAACATCTAAATGTGCTGTGTAAATTATATCGGTTTTACCGAGGTTACAAAAATAAATCTAAGTGAGGTGAAGTGAAGTGAATGCCATCATTGATATCACCAACACCCAGACAATTTCAAACACCAGTAGATGTCAACCACCTACTGTACTGTATAATATCACCACATCATAATCGAGTCTGCCAATAACAGTTCCCGTATTCGTGCACTGTCTCTGTATTCCCCACCATAGCCACCAAACATTATTACCGATTATCACTGCTATCCCAGTCACCATTAAAATCACTGTTGTTATCATCATTATCATCCTCGCTACCACATGCTTGTACAATCAGCTCCTGATAAATCACTCAGAGTTAGCTGTTGGTAACTGGCTGCCGTTTGGCTCCTTAGCCAAACCGATGATTCGTTACCTACTGGCACCAATCATACAAAGGATAATCTTGAAAGCTATTTATGATTCTTCTATTGTATTATAGATACATGTTACCATTAGAGTTGAAACATATCTAACTGAGCTTGTGGCATTGGTTCAGAAAAGTTCTGATTTAGAAGCAGCCTAGCCTGAAACTATGGTAAAACAGAGCTAAGTATATACACTTTTAGTCAAAACAATGAATCATGATACAAGACATATTACCACACCATCATTAGTGCCACAACTACTAGTTATTGTTAACAGTTTTCTTCACTAATAAATTAGTGTTAGTTGGAAACACATTAATTCATACTCACGTGGCTCTGATTGGGTTTCAGGAGGAGTAACCTGCTCGTCAATGTTGGTTCCAGTTCAGTGCACAGCACACTGGTGAAAAAAAACATTTAACACAACATCAACAGACAACTAAGATTACTCCTATTAGTAATCCAGTTTTGTATTCCCAAGTTACTGCTGATTGCAATGACCACAGACTCATTTTTACAGTCTTAGTCTTGACTTGGTGTTAAGTGTTACACCAGTACGTAAACACCAGTGAGAAGGATTAGAAGTCCGAGCCCCCAACAATATACAGAGTTGTAAATACCGTAGCTCATGTCTGCGTTTGTATCTAAAATGAATATTAGTTAACATCAAATCGAGGCTAACACTATGAAAATGAGTCTGCAGTCATTGTAATTAGTGGAAACTATGAATATCAATAATATAATAACTATTAATAATAATATGGATTATTACCACAGGGTCGTTTCAAGGCCCTCAATCAGTTTATGCTTGTGTTGCAGTGGTTGTGTGTGTCTTACTAATTGGGATGCATGCACAGGGGTTCTAAAACAAGGTGTTTCACAACACAAGACAGTTAGTGAAGTTCACTAGTCTCATTTCCAACACCAATTTTCTCCAGAATATCTCTCAACCTTGATAAACTTCAACGCTTGTTCCAACTCTGACAATAGTTCATTTTTTTAAAAAGGTAAAGCTATTGAATCTTAGCCAGACAAAACATTTGTTTTGTATTTTCTTATCCTTAGCTGGCCTGGACTGTTTCGTCCCAAACAGCCTGCCTGGGTTGATTTGATTCTCCCTTTTAAACTTTTATTATGAATGCCACCAAGGTCCAAACTGGCAGATAGTCTAATTTATTACACAATTAGTCCATAATGTATCTTTGACGTCACAAACTCACCATCTTACATTTTATGTTCACTCTTCTTTGGATTTGTCATGACAATTAGGGTAACACTATTAATCACTTTTAAATTGTTTGAATTCAAAGTTGTCAAAATGCTAGGTCCATGTTTCCATTGAAAAACTCCACAATAAATTACATTTTTAGAAGGAAAGTTTACTTAATATTCTCTTGAGAAAGTATAAAGAAATGTATACTTTGAACTGTCTCAGTGTAGCTATAGATACATTCAGGCTTGTAGGCAGGAAGTCTGTTGGGGGGTGCAAATTTTGTAAACTTGAATTCTTATGGCCTTTCTTTTTTCTTAAGTTGTTCGATTTATGGCAGCGCAAGCTGTTAAGATAAACCCATTCGGGCTTCTTCATCATCTTCTTAAACCTCCAAATGCAGACATTTTTGGGTCCGTGGGGGGATGCATACACACCCCATGCACCCCCCTGCCTACTGGCCTGACATTATCTGATACAATTTTTATTATAGGAAATGTCAGAAAGTTTTATGTAATGCTAACTTGAAGCAATCATATAGTCTCCCCTCCCCTCCTCTACAGGCCAAGTAGGGTTAGTCACACAGTTTAAGTTAACAGAAGTCAACCTGTACATCACACTGATTTCATATCATTAATTTTTCGTACCTATTCTTGTACAGAATGCACCCTCCAAGGACATGCTGTCGTCGCTGGCATGCTTGCAAAATGTGAGAAGCTTTCAGAAAACAACCAGCAGAGGCAATCTGTGTTGAGAAAATATTTTACGAACAATGAAATGATAAGATTTAATACAGACTGTACAATTACTTGTACTACATGCTGGGTATTTTCTATACTCAAGCAAAGTATATTCTTTTTTATTGTTTAACTTGTGATACTGTCCAGAGGAATAAACTTGTTGTACAGCGTTCCCACTACTTCTGAAAATCAAGGGTCCTTTGGATCCCCAGTCTCTGTACTTAGGTGAAGAAGATTGAAATTTGTGCACCATAATTTTACATTTTGTTCAATTTCTGTGCATCAAATATGCATTATGAGGGATTAACAGGGACCCTTTGTAAGTGCTTCAGTTAGCTTATTGGCCTAACTAGAATAGAATGATGCATAAACTGTGAACATTTTATGTTCCTTTGCCATACTAAAGATATCGTAGTTGCAAAAATTAAGAACATATAAATCTTAACCTGTCATTAAACGCACACATTCAATATATTTTATATAATATTCATTTTGCATGTCTTGTAGATTGTAAGACGTGCTTAGTATTACAGCTCTATTTTCTTCAAAGTTCAAAGGTTTCAAGTCAAAGCCAAAGAACAACCATCTTCAGTTACATGTACTGTACCTCCATTGCATGGGGAAGTACGATCTTGGAACACACTGGACAACAGCAGTTGAAAAGAACACTTTCTTTAATTGAAAGTGCTGACTTAAAACTGCGCCAACACTATCTTGATTGCTAAATGAAGGTGAAATTTTAATATATATCTATCAGTTGTCAATTAATTTGTAGTTATGGTAGTACTGGTCAAATACCTTTGGAAGGTCTAAAAATGGTAATGGATGGAACACTTGTGGCAGGTTATCACCATAGTGACGAACAAATGGCAAATAGCAGTCCCATATGATGACCATGGAGGAGAGGAATGTTGCTCGATCATGTGACATCTGTAAAGTAATGACAACAGGAGCCCAATTGTTTAACATCAAACAGTTAAATGAAATTTATATACTGGGATTCTGACAGGATGCAGTAAGAATTGGGGATTAATTGTACTGCATTAGGAAGAGGAATTGTGTGGCAAAAGACCAATTACATGCAAAATAAATTAAAAGACAAAGTTATGGTCAGGAGTATTTTGTCTCTGTATTAACTTAGAGTAAAATGGTTGTCTGGGAGGTCTTGGTTTTTATATAAGCACTGTAAAAGGTGACTGTTACATGTAATCTCTCACCTTTCTGACCCTTTCAACAGAGCCATGATAAAAGCTGAACAGATTAAAGAGTGTCTCCAACTGTCGGATCAGAAATGAGTCTGGTTCATCAAGACTTCCCCCAAGGGCCTAAGATATATAAATGATGAGAAATTAATTAGTGACATGGTTATTGTGATAATTTCCAATCTTGAAGACTGTGTACGAGGGAGATATCCCTCTTCATCCCTACACCACCCCCTCCCCCTTCCTCCTCTCTCTCTCTGGGTACAGTAATTTGTTATTTGGTTATGGTTTGACAAAGAGCAAAAAGATTATATTGATCATGTCCTCGGTAATCATTACTTACAAATGAATATCTCCCTGAGTGTCTTGTTGCCACTTTCTCTTCTCTTAACTTATACAGCACAGGTCTTGTACCAAGGAAACTGTGTGTAAAATGTACCATACCAATCAACTGGCCACAGATGGAAATTTGATCATCCACTCCTGCCTGAAACAGATTATTTGCTTTAAGTTCTTTAATATATAGTAAGCAGATGTACATAGCCATAAAAGCCTACACTGTCTTAAACTGCAGGATAGAAATTAATGTAGAGCTGATAAATGGTCAAAAAGTACAATATAAGGATAAAATTGTATTTAAAACATTAATTTTATTTATAATTATTAAAAATCTTGTTACCTGAGCTTCATGCTCAGTGGCACTCCCTTGTTTACTGCCACCAAGTCATAGTACATAATTATATAACGTTAAATTTAACCCTTGCTGCTCCAGACACACCACAAGATCAGGGTTTAAAATAACGGCCGGTCAACGGACAGTGTCCGGACAGAATGACTAATTGACCAGACAAAACCTTCTATGGCCGGTCAAGCTGCTAGTCAAAAATGGGGCATGTCCGAGCAAAATTCACGTTGGCCGATCACCGTGACCGGCCATGTTCCAGAAATTATTTTAAGTCCTGCAAGATGTGTTGCTCAATGGAAAATCAGACAAAAAACCCTCAGCTTATGAAAACCTTACCTAGACAGTTTGCTACCCAACAAAATTCATCTATTGGTTCAAAACACCCTAAAAATAATGGAACATGCCCTGTATCTCACATACATGTATTATGATCTATCAGTTGAAATAAATGTATGAATCACAAGCCATTTATTGCAACCTGCATGCTTCAAATATTGGAAGATTAGTTTTGAAAAAAACTGTTTTTCTGAGTTGACGAGCGAGCTTAATATGGGTTATGATCAATAAGGGTTGATATGGTATGTTTTTCGCCATAAGGTTAGATGTAAAGCTGACGTTTCGAGCAATAGCCCTTCATCAGAACATACAAAAAATGTCTTGCTCTCAACAGTTTATGGACATATTATCATTACAGCTGAAGTTAAAGGCAAGACCAAGTCCCGAAAAATAGGCTGAGATCCTGATTTGTGCCTAGATCACCCCTTAAATAATTTTATTTTTAGACTGGACTTTTTTTTAATAAGTTCTGCTCTTGCCTAAGCGCACGCAAACCCCTAAAAACTACTGAATTACCAATAAACAAGATGAGCACCCCCACCTCCTACTATAGGAGTAGTCCCCCTGGGGGCATAACTATGTCATGTGATTTCTTGCACACAATACACAACACGTGTAAACACTCAAATCATTTATGTGCACGTCTCTTTAATTCTATTTTACTTTTCGTTAGTCCAGGGCTAATTACCATTAAAATTTAGGGTTGACTTACATTCATTTAACTGATCTTGTAAACCCAGTTTGTGAAACTTTCTATCTAGATCATTTTTTATAACAAATCCAATACCGATTCCTTATCATCTTTTATTCTCACAAAACTTGTTCCGGTTTGCGGTACGGTACATACCACATATCACTCACCGAAGTTGGGTAGAAGTAGAGAATTGCATCTTCTGGTGGGTCCGACTCTTTCTGTACAGCCTCGCGGTCATACACGAAGAACATTCGTTCACCAAAGCTACAATCGGCAACCAAAAGGAAAGGATATTGGAATCGAAAGTAAACAAACTGTCAGTGGCACGAAGGATTGAAATAAGAGAAGATTCACTCACTCTGGTCCTCTGCTCGGAGCCATATTGCTTCCTAAAGAGACAGGTGAAGTCGCTGCAATCGGATAGTTCTTCTAGAAAATAGAGAAGCTTCAATACTGCAATTTCCAAGATTAAATAACATTTATCTACAAACGGACCGTGGATCATGTCACGAGAATTTTTGGCTGAGCGACCTGGCCTTGTGAATTGTTTCAGTTTTCCCCAGTCCCACTATGTTCGGATGGGCCTCGGGCAACTCGTCCTACTGGCAACCTGTAAAATCAGGTTAAATTTATTGATGATCCAGTTTTATAGTTTTATAGAGGCTTGCATTAATACGGAACAATACGTCAGCAAAATTTTGAACCATGAAGGGAATACTGTATACTGTGTACTGAGTGTCGTTTGCGGCCCCACTTGCGACATGTTGCTGCAACTTATGACGTCTCCGCGTACTGAGTGTCGTTT